>WOGP01008318.1:0-11281 GCA_015342065.1 Leptinotarsa undecemlineata
CAGTTTAAGGTAATTTTAAGTTCAAGTTTCACGCGTCCCTTTTCCAAACGTACTTTTGCGTTGGGTGTGTTAATAGGCACTAAAAAAGAATTCTTTTCAAGAAACTGAGATGTACTCTTTCTAATACTCCCAAATATCTAATGTGCCATACCGTAACGGAGTTGAACATAACACTTATTGCTGATGATTCAAATAATTTTACTCGTCGATACTAGGTGTCAATTTTAGCTTTAGACCAAATAGGGATCACAGAGCAAATATCCTGTTTTCTCCTAATGCCAGCAACTGATAACATTTCCCGGATTAATCCTGACGAGCTGAAAGTTACTCCCAGATAAATATATTTGTTTGTTATCTCTAGTGGTTGTCCGTTTAACTGATCAAATTGCATAATTTTAGTTTTTTGTAAATTAACGTTCAGCTCATTGCATTTAGTATATTTTTCTAAAATCTTCAATTTTTCCACATCAATTTCCTAGTGGGCAAGAATCACCAGATCGCCTGCATGTAATAGAATATATGCATCAGTAATAGTCGACAAATCTCCAATCATTCCAAAAATGCTTGGGATGTACGAAGGCGTTTCAAAAAAAATTATTATTGAAAAATGGCGGCAGTTATCATATTTCCATGAAACTGTCGAAAAAATGTCAAAATTCAATACTTCTATGCTTTTCTGGAATGTTGGTTCTGCTGAAACTAATAACTTTCTGTATCGTTTTCGTCTGGCTATACTGTATTTATCACATGTAATTTTGTATTTCAGTTACATCATTTGAGTTACTTATATATCAATGGAAAAAACTTGAAGACTGACTCCACCGGTTGTTCAAAATTGTTAAAAATGAACGAGATACTTCAGAAAATACTCCAAGAGGAAGAGAATGATGAACTAGACTCATGCCACAGAAAATCGTGTTCAAATGGCTCCTAAGCTATTTCTAACATTTCATGGCATCCATGCTGAATATAAATAGATTCCAATACCTTCAATAAAAATATTAGTATAGTACATGGTCTTTTCCCTTATGATTTTGCCAACCAGCAACGATAGTCATATACATTTGGAATAATGTTGCCACTCCTTCTCAAGGGTAAAAAACTTCATTCAAAATACGTCTTTGAATGGATAGATTGGCTAATTTGAAGGAACTTATAATGTATATGAAAGTTGTTTTGAAAATTAATACTTTTTGACCAATAACCCTTCTTTTCCGATGGTTTTGTGTGAAACTATTTCATTTAAAAATCATTCTCAGTAAAAATATATCTTGAATGAAAGGTGAGTTTATAGTGTCTGCAGGCCCAATACAAACAACAAATTCTTCAAATGCCAGTATTGAATAATTCAACGTGAAGTAACTTAAAAAAATTCTTTGAAAAAACCCTAATTTTTGTATTTTATAAGTCTACTAGCAAACCCGGCCACGCGTTGCTGTGGCTGAGGATTTTGTTATATTACATTGTAGTAAACTATTTAAGAGAAACGGTAGGAGAATATCAGTCACGGGGACCACCATGCTTTTTTACATAGATGCCATTTGTAAAAAAATATGGCGACAAATAGACATTGTTTGGCCGTGAGACTTATTTATAGACATGGCAGAAGCTAAACGAATTTGAAACTGTAGCCTTCTGACAGGTATGGTAGAATCTGACGGCAGTGACGGATTAACAAATCTGTGAAGTTTTTGGCGCCCTTGCTTGTACAATTTTCATGTCCTACATTACTTTTACAATACAATAGTTTCGTTGAAATTGCACGTAAAATGATTTTTGAGATTATTTTTAAGCTGAACAAAGCTCATATGTACACGTGGGGTAATGTATGCATCTTACACAATAATGTACATTTGCTAAACATGAATAAATAATATTCATTGCCCCTAAAAAACAATTAAAAATAAACAACTCAGTCGAGTTATAGAAGTTCGGTACAATATATTTTTGCGTGACTTTTTGTTGGCAAAAACATCGATGATATCGTCGTGAACAATCCTGTTCATTAACTCTGGCTCTATACACAAAAAAGCTAGCTGAAGGGTTACATTTTTCTAGGCGCAAGGTCGATCTCATATAATTTTTTACCCTTTTTTGCAAGAAGATCTTCTCTCACCGAACAATTCGTCGTTGATGTACATCCGGCCATACGAAGGGCTATGTCCAAGTTCGGATTAATATTCTGCAAACTATGTTTTCACAATAACAAAAATGGATTCTCTAATGATGTAGAATCTAGTTCTATCAAAATGCTTCGCAAATATATGTGACTCCGGAAAAGTATGCATGCTTGAAGGTGGCCTACTGGGTGTTTTCCTCCAGAAAATGAAATTTTGCTACTCTCGGAATGTGCAATAACAAGTGAGAGAGAAAAGTCATCGGCAAAAGTTTTGCAGTTTTCTATCTATGAGACATCAAAAAACCGTTTTGCCATAATATTTTTGATTTCCATGATGTAGCAAAAAAATCGATCCTCAAATTCACCGCCACAAAAATCTGCCGCCCTAGGCTCAAGCCTATTTAGCCTGCTGGGAAATCCGTCACTGTCTGACGGTATCATTGGAATACGTAGCAAAAGGACCACTTTCCGTTTAAACTTCCCAGTTAAACTGGTTGCTTCGAAAATATTTCCGTGATCTTTTTGATGACCGAATGATGGTTATGCTATTGAATTGTAGATTGTATGACATGTTTGTAGGCTTAACATAGCAGCGCCATCTATTAATTACTTACTCAATCCAGTCAACAGTATCGCCATCTGCTAAAATCATTTGGAGTTAACACATAATTGGGAATGTCAAATGATAGACAAATAATTTGCAATAAAATAAAAGGATGTGAGCTATCCTATCTTTCAAGTTGGATGAAACTGCACACGTTGTGCAAATTTTATTAAAATCGAAGTAGTTTAGAAGTCCATCGCGGACAAACAACCAATACTAAATGAGTAATGATAAAAATAATAACGACGAAAAAATGTGAAAATCACCTTCTAATTAACACCTCTATTGAAAATGATCATTACCACTTTACTTCACTTACAATTCACTGCAGCTATGTACATGTAATATGATCTAGTTTCACCGATATCAAATGCTCATTTTCGAAAAGATATAAGCTTGAAATGAACAGAGCATTTTTAGAATTTTGTAAAAGTTACCTTTCTTTCAAAATAATTCAAAGCCAACTAACAATGAATAAAATATCATTATGCATATATCTATGCTGCAATTAATGGTTGAGTTGAGTTGAGTACATATATAATGTAAAATATAAACAAATTGGTGAAGTGGTAACTATTATTTTCAATCAGGATGGTAATCAGAGAATAGAAACTAACATTATTTGTGTCATAAATCACAAAGCTTTGATGATAATAATAATAATAATAAAATTACGAAGCTTTGGAGTATAAAACTATCGATTGTATGTGATACTGAACTTGAAATTGAAAAGTATAACACCATAGTATATAATTCTTCTCCATTCGATACTTTGTCATTCGGATATCGTTTCATATTCTGTTTATGGTCAGGTTTGTGTATATGAATGCTATACGAGTATACCGACGATTGGTGTTTCAACTTTAGTCACTTTTTGAAACTTTTGTTGACAAAATAATAAAACAATATCCTTTCGGAACGCAGAATCCAAATTTTTATAAGTTTTCTGGACATAATAAAACTATTAATTTTTTTTATAAACTCTGGTAGCATATTATCTAGGCGAGGTCCGAGATGATTTAAAAATTTATTTTTCTGATCTAGGTATCTTGTTTTGTTTGTTCCTGGTACTACCATTGTGATCGACAGGATCAAGTTGCCTTTTATTGTTTTTCTCATTCTATTTAAAATCTGTTTTCCGTCCACTGGTTGGACGATAGCAAGTGAAGATGGATCGTTCAGACTAGGGCTTGAACCACCAACCAACACGGCAGTCAATTTGAGTGAGTGAACAAAGCACCCACGCCGAATCGCTTGGCTACCAACCGACCATTAACTAATAAGTTGATGCAGTAATCCTGCCTTACGTCAAATACATTGGCCTCTTTAAATAATTTTTCACTGGAATATGTAGCTTTTCTTCTAAGGATGATTTTCAGTATAAATTTCTGAATAACATTGAGAATTTCCAAGTGATAGTCGTTAACACCTCCCCAGCCAATTATATAGATATATGTGACTGTACTAGAGCATAGTACAATACTTCCAAATGATCAACATCTAAACATTCTTTCAAGTATTTGAATTTAAGTAAAAAGGCTCTCACAGTTTTCAATTTGAAGATCCAATTTGAGATGTCGGTCTATCACAATGCTGGCGTTGGAAACTCTTGGCTCCTACCAACAACGTTTAAATTTGTAGCAAATTGTCAAAAACGACTCTCCTCAATAGAATAGGAAGACTCAACAGATTGTGTCTGGTTTGGATTCCTGGCCATACTGGCCAGGAGGCTGCTGACTCCCTTGCAAAGGAGGGTGCTGTCATTGACATCGCTTTACGCTTTGCCAAACAAAAATTGAACACCTGGATGGCAAGAAGATTTATGGACTATTGGCAGAATTTTCCAAGATTGGCTCACTCCAAAGCGTTTATTCACTCTTGGAAGCTTGATACGAAACAGTTGTTGGACTACAGTAGTGATGAACTACGATGTCTAACAGGCCTTCTTTCAGGTCACTGTCAATTGATTCATCATATGCAGAGACTCGAACTGTCGGAAGACAGTTTGTGTCGCCTCTGTTTGGTAAATGATGAAACAGCAGAGCACATACTTTGTGCCTGCCCCGCTGGGGACCGAATCAGGTTTTTAGAGTTCGGCAGAGCCGCACTCTTACCATCTGACCTTAAAAACCACTTACCATATAAACTAATCGGCTTCGATAAGAAGCTGGGTTGATTTGGTGGCCTGTGAATAGGTGTCCGCCACAACAAATCCTTGCTGGTTGCGGTGAAAGGTCGAATAGACCCACTTACTTTAGACCTAACCTAACTTGAAAGAAAAATCTATTTTTTTATAATATCTATTGAAAAACGTAGTTATTTTCCTTGAAATAGTCGTCCGTCAAAATGATCCTTACAGAAATACATTTCAAATTAGAACTATCTATCAATTTAGAAATGTATGTTGCCTCAACAGTGTTTGGCAGGATGTGACGTCACAACGATCACGTGACAATTATTAACGTTTTGGAGTTGAATATAAAACGCAAAGCAAAGTAAATGACTTTGAAAGTGTTAGTTGTATCAGGAAGTGATTTAAAATATTTTGAGCTGTATAAGAAACATAGTTATAGATGGTTATGAACAGTTTCCAAAAATAGCCAACAACCCTAAGTACTTTGAATTTTCAATAACTACATCGTGTTCCACTCTTTTCTATAACCTCAAGCAAATATTTCTGAACCAGCGACTATCGTAGCTTCGCTATCAGTCCCACGAAAATCATCCGTTTCGTCTTCATATTTATTTGATTCTCAGATTGCATTCAGCTTTGCAACACAAGAGGTTTCGTCACAACATTTATATCTCTGATCAGTGGAGATCGGATCATAGAAATCGTGAGCGCGCTTATCAAAGTTGCTGAATCACAAAGTTCAGTGAGAGCATGTGGACACAGAAAACTGATGATGCTCTTTGTTGGAGGGATTTCTTTGTACGGTCAAGCTCGCGTCTGAAATACACTCCAAAAATTGTTGGTGGAAGTAGCGAAATGAAATACCTGAGTGTTATATTTTATTGAGGTCATTGATGATTATTTTGAGGCTATATGAGTAGATGATCCAGATTGGTTTGAGAGGCCTCAGCAAGAATCACAGGGCAAAATCGTCGAGAGTGAAAATAGCCGTTAACAATAAAAATAAAAATGTATAGTTTTGATGCATAATTTCCCTATTGAAAACTATTACAACGGCAAATGAATACTAGTTGTCCAACAAATACTCAACAATTATTATAAAATGAAAAAGTAATAATTTGGAATGTATATGAAAATATTCTCAATTAGCACCACTCTGCTAACTGTAACTAATTTATCAACAATGACTAGTCCAAAATAAGGAAGTGGCCACTTAAAGAAATGTAGGTATTCTAGAAGCACTTGGGTTTGCTAATTATATTCTATTAGTCTCTAATGGACACTCATTAGTACAATCTGAACTGTATCATTTGAAATCCACGTCAAATAAGTACTAGTCTCATTGTCAGCGGTTTATCTCCGTTATTTTTACTACTTCAATTTCGCTTGTCTGAAATGTCTTTGTACTTAAAGATAATATATCACAGGATTATCTGGAAGACCATTCGATGTATTCAGAAAAAGTGCAGTACCATAAAATTTCATTGTTGATTCACTGGGTTGATTTATTACAGGTTGGGTGCAATTAGAGTCTGTCACATTTTTTCACTCAGCAATAAATAGTTGAAATGAAAACTATTTTAAATCGCAAGTATCTTTATGTATTGTTAAAAATTTACAACAGCATTTTTTTTAACTTTCTGTTCGTCTATTATTGCCAAGAGTTTTGATTTCCTCTAGTTCACATCTTCATCTTTCGACCGTGTTGAACTGAATTTTTTTATTGATAATCTGAGAAAGATTGATGTGATTTTTATGTTTTGCAATGTAAGTCATCGCAAATGATATATTTCAGACATCTAATTTTTTCTTCGATGTCTATACTAATTGCAAATTTTTTAGAAAATGTCTTAATCGTGAAATTTACTTAATATAAATTATTTGAAACGAGGACAATCAAATACTCTGTACATCTATCTATCAAAGAAAAACTCTCTTAATGTTACATTTTTCAACACTCACTACACAAATTGATAGCTGTTGATACTTCGATATTGATTATGAAAATTTTGTAAAGGTTTAAAGCATATTTTCAAACTGCTTTTGGCTGACAATTTGTATTTTGAATACACATTTTCTATTTCAAAAGAAAAATCGAAACGAAGATTTTAAGCATCATTGTGTTGAATTAATTATTTCTTGTGTAACTTATGTATAATATTTTATCTGGGTATACTTCCAGTATAACTTATTCAGAGATATAATAATGAATACATATTGATGTATTTAATTTTCAGTCTTGACGTGATTTCAATAAAATGTTTAAGAGCCTATCGAGAATATAAAATATACGAAATTATAAGATTCCAGATTTGTTTCGTTAGCCAGATCGAATTAATATGTAACTTTTTAGGAAAGAACGATTCTTTCTTTGCCTTTGATAAAACATTCATTTTCAGTGAAAATGAAAATTTTTGCCGAAGTATGGATAAATTTTATGAACTACAATGATTTGATAATATTATCGTTCATTTCTAAAAGAGCATGTAATGTTATTGTCGGCAAAATACTTCTATCAGTAGGCCTCTCAGTTTTATCCATATTAGATTAAGAATTTTGAAAAAAAATATACGAAAACGTGATCGTCATCTATCATTAGATTATTATTAAATTTCATCTGTTGTCACAATGTTACAACTTTCCATTATGTGTATTCAAAATGATTGTATTTATTTATAATATTATTTTTCATTCCTAGTTTTGTAAAAACGACCAGGAAAACATAACCAACTCAAACACGTAATTTTTTCGGGAAAACAACTTTAATTGGTGAAAAATTGCCCATTACTGCAATTGAAAACATCAGTACTTGGTAAGGGCTTGTACATACAAAGTTATAGTTCTTGTGAGACGTATGAATACATTTATGGTGACAATTTATATGTTGGACATTCCAATCAAAAATGCTTCTTCATTTAGGCAAATATATTCAAGTCGAAGAAAACAAAATTTTTTATACAGTCCACTTTCATATCTAATATGTTCAGGACATTCAGTACATTAATTGAAAATAAAAATCGATGTTCACAAAATAAATATTAGTCTAGGTCTTAATAGCAGAGAAAAATTATCAAATCAATTGAACGTATTAATATTCGAATAGTCTCAATATAGTAGAAGGATACATATTCAAAAAGCAACCAATTTTGGAATAATGTTATTCAATAATGACTGGATATTTGTTGTTGACGTAAAGTGTGGCACTTTATTGCAAAATTCAAGCTACTGACATGTGACACATTTCCTGGATGTATTTAGTGCCATGTTTCTTTAGATGAACCTTCGTTTTAAGATGTAACTTTTTGTATGCAATCATATCATTGTCGTGCTACATCGCTATCTGACAATTAACATTATTATTTTTCAAAATAGGTCCTTCAAAGTTAGTTCAGAGATGTAACACCTTAACCAATGAAACCATCCTGGCGATTTTAAACACACCAAAAACCGAGAAATATAACCTCATAGTTGTTTCACAAGAAAATCAATCCAAAACATGGTGTCGAGTCCTCACATGGAAGGACAATGGAAAGTTGAGTGCAAATATGGCAGCTTACCCTTTCAAGACAAGTGGCCCTGCATTGTGCGACCCTTAGAGGACTTCCTACATCCTGCTCTCCGCCAATAAAAATGCCCATGCACGACGTGAGCATGGCGAGGCAAACCAAGGACCGCCGAAAAAGAGCCATTTTAATCGAAAACACAAGAAAAATAAAACTAAAAATATTCTAAACCGTCCTTTGGTCCGCACACATCCACAAAACACAAACAAAAATAGAAAACACAAAATAACAAACGAACAGAGTGTGCCGGGGTAAGAACTAGGTGTATCAAGTGGGTCTTGACTGACTCGCGTGCGTCTGTCAGAAACACCGGACGGTCGCACTGCCTACAAAACGCTCGGAACTGAACTGAGTAATTTCGAGCATCAGTGGAGACTCCTCCGTCACGATAGATTCGTGGAGAGGGATCGGATGCCGTTCGGGCAAGAACGGCATTCTTCACTCTGGGGGGTTGCGAAGGGGTTACACACTCGGGTTGCACATTACAATACCCTCCCTCGGTGCCAGTGGTGGTATTTGCAGATTAGCCGGGAGCGTAAAGACTCTTAAGAACTTTGAGGCGTGGTGAACAAATGACGAAACAATTCATAACCTGACGGTAGTCCTTTCCTTGTTCTAACGAGCAAAAAATGACCCTACATGTTTTGGAGCAGGGTTATGGAGAAAGGTTTGGAACTGGCACTAGTCATATTTGAAATTTTGATGAATTTTTGTGAATATCGAAAGGTATAACTTTGAACTCTATGAAATGGAGCTCAGTATAATTAAGAGGTCTTTTATAGGCTCATTGAGCTGTGGGAATAATAATGATCTGTTTAAAATCTGTTTAAAATCTGTTTTTCCGTTATTCAGCTGATATGATAATAAATGATAACGATAATAAAAATCATAATGTTGTTTCCATCCGTCCTTGGGGGTGGTGAAAGAGTACACGCATGCTATCGGTATGAAATTCGGAATTGACAAAAGTGCAACAGCCCATTTCAATAGAGGACATTGCGGGATCTACAGAACTTTTGTGCAGCTCGTAAATGCCGGGGGGAACCCATAATTGCCTAGGGATGGAACAACGCCACTCACAAGAGGAAACAGCAGTGAAGAACTCTCTCTGCGGCAAGTATTAGCACAACATCCGGCAGATCTGATTATCTGAACTGTCGGGGTAAAACAAAGTTGCTGTATCGAATATGCTTGCTGTTCCAATCTTACTGTACTTCCTCAAAAAATGATGCATCTCCATAGGAGTTTGCATCCCAATTAGTTCGATCAACGGTTGAACTTACACTGACAAGAGGGAGTTCATGGACTTTTGAAATTCGAATGTATGCATGACTGCATGTTACTGGATAGAGCCTGTGGAGTTGTCAGGGGTTGGGATTCTCTTCTCTACATAGTCGGCGACCACGTGGAGGCAGGTTTTGAAACATGTCTCTTCAGTGTCAAATAATTTGCATTTTTTTATAAAAAATGGAATTGATTGCTCAAAAACAATATTAAAGAGACCCATGAAAGAATGGAGTTTTACGACGAGTGAAGTAATAAAAACTGAATTGATGAGAGAGCTGTAGGATATACCAAAAAGTGCATAGCAGATCTGCTTTGAGAATGGAAATGAACTCTGGCAAATTGTATTATATCTGAGCGGGAATACTTTGAAGGGCACAAAACAGAAACCGATTAATGAATGAATATTTTTTGAGAAAAATTAAAAATCAATTTATTTTTTGAACAAACAGCGTATATGTACACAGAGTAGGTCGATTTGAAATCCTCGAAAGATATTAAATATTCATTGAAAAATAACGATTTTATTGAACAAAAAACTGAAATTACAAAGAAATAACATACATGCAAACAAAAAAAAATTTAAAAAGTAAATACAAGCTGAAAATTAAAAAAAAACAGAAGAGGTACTTCAAAAAGAAAAATACACGAAGATTGTAAGAGACCCTACTACATCAATTGGAAAGAAGTTGTACCAGACTTTGAAAAATTACCAAGTATATTTTTCGGAAAAAGAGAGATCATCGCTAACACCACACCACAGTAAGCCCCTTTACTTGTATGGACTACCCAAAATCCACAAAAAGGAAGTTCCGCTCAGACCGATCATTAGTTCCCAAGATTCAGCCACTCAGAATCTGTCCAGATTTTTACTAGCCATAATTAAACCACTGCAAGGTAAAACATCATCTTTTGTGAAAAATTCAAGGTATTTCGTTGAACTACTAGTGGAAATCGAAGTCAAAGAGCAGGATCAACTGATCAGTTTCGACGCGGAAAGCCTCTACACCAACATGCTGGTCGAAGAAGCACTCTAAGTAATACAGAGGAAGCTATCCGAAAACGGAGACCTGGAAGATAGAACGAAATTACCTACAGAAGTAATTATGGAATAATTACTAAGGTGTTGTGTACGAAACTGTTATTTCCAACTGAAGGACGAATTATTTACCCAAGATGAGAGACTATCAATAGGATCGACAGTTTCACTAGTTATAGCCAACATATATAAGGAGTGATTTGAAACTCTGGCCATTGAAGAAGCCCACAAGAAGCATCGAGCCTGGTTGAGATATACTTAGACAACACCTTTCTTAATATGGAACCACGGGAATGCAGAACTAGACACTTTACTGAAGCACATCAACAACATAATTCCTTCAATAACTTTCACAATGGAAAAGGAAGTCCACAACGAATTACCTTTCTTAGACGTATTGGTGAAGAGGACCGACACCAAATGGAAAACATCTGTATATCGAAAACCCACTCACACAGGACAATATCTGAACCAGAAATCCAACCACCATCAATCGACTAAGAGAGGAATCGTCAAAACTCTACTAGACCGTGCTTTC
>WOGP01008319.1:0-11281 GCA_015342065.1 Leptinotarsa undecemlineata
CTGTATATTGTGGTATAATTATTTATTTTCCTGAACTGAAGTGGTTGTTGACAGCTATTTTAGCATTACTTGCATAGAAACTGCCGAAAGCATTTCCGATGATTATTTCATCTTCAACAATATTATCATTTATATTTATTTTATAACTCGGTGTATTTTTTTTCTCCATGCCCTTAAATTTCCGGTTGGTGACTTTATATTTAGTATCAGCACTGCACCTGTGCGGAGCCGGAGCGGCTCGCTAGTATATAATAATTGAAAAACGTCCCAAACGGATACTTTTAGAAGACTTCTAAAATGTTGGAATACATTTTTAATCTCCAGCGATATATAGCCGGATGAATGGTTTCTCAAAATATCAAGAAAACTATACAAAGATATGGTGAAAGTTAGAATTGAAAGTTAATGTACAGCTACCGGACTGAGTCATGGCCGGTGGGAGATATCGTATCTGTGTAAAGTTTGGCTGGGAGTATGACAAAGAAAGTATTAAAAAAAAAGGGAACAGAAACTTTTGTTTGCAATCTTACATTCACGGCTCGAATAATTTAATAGATTGATAACAGATTTCTAGACATCTACTGAACATCTTGAGGGAGGGGTTTCTCACCGGCCGTGTGTCAGTCCGGCACCTATTAGACGAAGGTTACTTGGATGAATTTCAATTTGATTTCAATGAAAACAGGTCAGAACTCAAAGTGTTACTACAGTAAAATGCTGAAGACTGTGGTGTTACTGACCTCCGTCTGTTTGTACGTTTGTGCGCCGTTGTTTACACTGAAGTGTTTTGGTGAGCTCCATCTAGCATTCAGTGTATGATTTATTCAAATCAGTTCATAAATTGAAAAGTATCTACGATGTAGAGACTCACAAAAATTTGTTGTGAAAAAAATGTTATAAAGTTACTATGCGGTTTATTTCGTTGAAACTTTAGTTAACTAGTTTTATAGTTTGTATAATTTCAACACACGCTTTTTGTATTAAAATCAGCTTACCAATTTTTGTGTAGTTTTCACTAATGTGATGCACTTCACCTAACATTTATTGATTCATGTCAATTGGTTCATAAATGGAAAAGTATGTGAATCAAGGAATTATGTCATGTTAAACATTGACTGCAGAACATACTATTGAACTTATGTTCGACTGATTTGGCTGAAATCCAAATATAGCCAAATATAGTTTGTGAAATGATTTTCTTGACTAAAGATAGACAGATTCGATATTTGGAGATTTTTTCTACAACGAAGTAACGAAAATGTATTGGATTATATAGGCAATGGATTAAGTGAAATAAATGAATTGCAACAATTGTAACAACCTATTTTCGAAGTTATCATTGTTTGCAAATGAATAATTGTGGCTTTCGTGGTTTCAGATAACGAGTTTACATTCAGTGTCATAGTGCAGAATTGAAATGGTTGGATGAAATTTTATTGGACGACATGATGTCAAGAGCAGTGAAGAGTGAAATATTTAGATATCGTTCAGCTTGATGGGGAAAAGAGAATTTGAAATATAATTGTTATACTTTGACTGAAAAAACTTGATCGAAGAAAAATTGGAAAACTTTTTCAGTTCAAAAAATCAACTACGTAAAATCACACTCTACTAGCATCGTTACAGTACAATTACAGTACAACCAATACCAATTTGGATATAACATCAATGAAATTGTGGACTGTTAAAAAAATAAAGTGAATGTTCAACTTTGGCGGGATGCTTACACTCGATTAGCGATTATTTTATGTTGTTGTTCACGTCTGGAAAATAATTTCACAAGTTCAGCTGTTTATCATGTTCAGTTTCCTCTAACACATGAAAGGTTCGTGAAAAAAAAACGTATTTCATTGTAGATGACGTAATAACGTAGGAGAAGTTAAGGTTATAAAAAGAACGAAATCTCGACCTTTCGAAAAAAAAAACAAGATAAATTATATCTCAGTTCCATACAACCAATACACGAAGAACTTCGAAAAGATTGTCAATGAAGTAGGTACGAATGTGGTTTTTAAAGCAAGTCATACACTACCGAGCCTTTTGGTAAGCCCAAAAGACAAAGTCAAAAATTCGGAAAAGTCTGGAAT
Source organism: Leptinotarsa undecemlineata (assembly GCA_015342065.1). Lineage (NCBI taxonomy): Eukaryota > Metazoa > Arthropoda > Insecta > Coleoptera > Chrysomelidae > Leptinotarsa > Leptinotarsa undecemlineata. The sequence goes on from WOGP01008319.1 coordinate 2,088, forward strand.
TTACCGGATTAGATATAAGGATTCCGATGGGCAGACAAAAATATATATTAAAATAAGATATAAGGAACACTTAGCACACTTAAAATATGGAAGACCTGAAAAATCAACAGTCGGCCATCATATTTTGCAACACATGGACACATTGTAAAATCAATTTAAAGTAGATAAGGCAGTATTGTGAAATCTATTTTGTATAGCTCATAATATCTCAATTATTAGATTTACCTGACTATTACATAAGGACACATTAAAAAAATTTTATTTAAGACTAATAGATAAGGCGATATTGGGAAATCAATTTAAGAAACTCAAGACGCAGGTATCTTGAATAGGGGAGTTGGTCAAGCGGGAAACGACCAACTCCCGCCAAACGATCATCTCCCGCCAAAACCAATGAAGCGGAAAGAGGAAAGAGAGGATAGGTGAAAGGTGAAAGCAACATAATGACCTATAAATAGTCAGATCTCGGCGGAATAAGTCCCGCACAACAATCCAGCGCTACGCGATCTACACGACGCGTTGAACAGGGATGACCCTAGATTCCGAGAAAGGGACAAACATCCAAGGCCTACGAAGCAGAACCAGAGACCACCTCCACGAGTCGCCGTCAGGCGACTCAGGTAAGCATACTAATAGATAAATTCTTTTACAGCAGGTTCACCGCAGAACAACACGACCGCGAAATAATAATCCTCGGATTCACTGACGAATGCTCGACGCGGTAACAATAGCCGCCGGTTAATTTTTGGGGGCCCCCATGCTTAAAGTGCTCATCAACAAGTTGAGTACCGCTCGGAGAGTGGGGGTGGATGGAGTGGGGTAGTAGGTTCTCCTCGCTATAGAGCTGGTGAGGGAAGCTTCTACTTCAGGGCAAAAAAAAAATAATAAGTCCAGTTATCACTCGAAGACGATTGTGGATACTAACAATCGAATCGTCGTGACGTTACTTGGTTTGGAATCTTTTTGATCTTTATTTTTATTTTTCATTTCTGTTAATAATATTTTTATTTTTGGTCTTTCAATAATATTTCAATTTTTCAATTTTTATTGTAGCTTGTATGTTAATTCCTTGTAATTTTCAGTGTTTTGTGTTTAGTAAAATTGTTTTTACGTTTAATATTTTAATTTTTTCAGGGATTTCAAATCAATTTATATTTTATTAGACAATGGAAGTCCGAACTGATGTAATAGAAAACTGAGAGTCAGTAATGGGTAGTCTTCGTTCCTACGTTCACAATCTTAATAATTGATTAAATGTACATAGTTTCAGAACTTAACCTTCCCAACATTTTTGTTTGAAAATAAAACCCAAACACCAAAAAACTGTATTTTGGACCGCTCTATGTTTCGTCAGTGTTACAATTACTGGACTAAACCACTGGCTGGGTTTCTGAGATCTGGTTCCATCTAGTTGTCTTGCAGTAAATACTACAGATGAAGACAAAGAATGAATATAGTTTGAAGTCAACGGACCGCCATCAGGGGACTTATTCATCTTCGTTATTCATGGATTGCGTCTTTGTAATAAAAGTAGCCATGATTTTTTCCTCCCGAAGTTTGTCTTTGAAGGAAAAGGGCCAGCACTGCACTGGAGGTTGAGTCTACCAGTACTGATAAGGCCTGGGACGGATTGAAACAGCGCTAGATGGTGATATATCACGAATGCTTGCTATGTTTATGTCTCATCTAGTTGTCTTGCAATGGAAACTGCAGAGTAAGACAGAGGACGAAACTAATTCGCCGGTGGATATCGAAGCAACTTTGTAACGGCTGCCTTCGTGAGCCTGGTTAGTCTTTGGTGTTCTTGGACTAAGTTCTGCTGATCCAAAAAATGAACGGAGATGATTTCGTCTTTCCTTTCTTTCACAGATAGTAATGCATTTGTGGTTTAGCCTGTCACCAATGATAATACACTTATGGCGAGTCGAAACAGTGCATTTTGTGATGGGTCACGAATGCCTTTTTTTGGATTCTAGCTTTTTCAGTTGCCTTGTTTTGAGAGCTGCAGAGAAAGACAGTTGGGCTATCGATGTCAAAGCTCAGCTTTGCAAAGGACCGTTGATCTATTCGTTATTTTAATTTTGAGTAAATATACTCTTATCAACGGCTGACATCAATTGTATATAAGCAATAGATAGATAAACTGAAATATCACAGGAAGATTGGTATAAATAATCATCATTAGGGAAACAATAGTGTCACAAGTATCTAAAGGTTGTCTTTAGAGATATATTGTACATACAGCTACGGAATCTTAAAACAGGCAGTCTTCTTTACTGAACTTTTGCAGAACCTCATAGTTTCATTCAGAAACCCTCAAAAAATTCTGAAAATGTTTCTTGCTTCTGAAATTAAATTTTAATTATGACATTATATATATAGACATCATAAACGAAGATTTACATACATGATCGTCTCATAATGAACAATTCAAACTGTCACCAAGGAAATATATAACGTTCAGTCTTGTTGAGGATGTACACTCGTATCGACAAGAATGCTGGATAATGAAAATGCAAAAATATTCGTTTAGTATAGTCTAGCCTTTAATCCACTTTGTACAATTTGTTAGAAAGGGTGAACGGGCATGATTAGTCTACCATTTTACGATCTGTTTGTGACTCGCTGCACAACGCTAATAGACATTATTTTCCTTCTATACAGAAAAGCTGGAGGATTGAATTGCGTCCCAGGCTCCTCTCTAACAATCACATACTAAGAAAAATAAAAACGGAAATATGATAATGAATATCATGAAAAAATTATTATAAACAAAATATTAATTTTATAACTCTCATGCCGTGATATTATTAAATATACTGATAATTGAGAGCTCCACGAAGCGAAACATTTTCTGGAGAATTATTTAAACATTTTTTGTGATCTTCAATAAAGTGAAATTGAATATTATTGAATTAAAATAATTTTTTCCATCTAGAATCAATGTTTGATAGTATTCAGAATATATCCTATTTTCTATAAATTTTTAAATCATTATTTAATAGTTAAAAAAAATTCTAACGTACTCGATATATATGCCACAACTAGTTGTTGCCCGCGGCTTCGCCCACGAAGAATTTGGTTTGTCATATTAGAATTCGTTACAGACCGTTTTCAATAAATTGTTAAAATATTTTTCATCAACCCAAATGTTCAGGTTTCCAACTTCTAAACTGACGGAATTCAGTACAATCTTTGAATCCCTGTTTCTCCCCTTTGAGGGTGAAAAGTTTTGAGTCCCTCCATGATGCTTGTTTACGATTTACAAAGAACCTACCTGCATATTTCTAGATTTTAGATTCAAGAGCGGGCAACAACTAGTAATTTATAATTTTACTTCAAAAATATAGTAACTAAAATAACATGCCAATTGCAGTTAGTAATGAATAGCTTCAAAAATCGAATTATGTTACCTATAAAGAAATTCGTAAAACTAACACAACTGTCAACGACGTCTGCCCTCATGCCTCTGCCCGTGTTACTTCTCGGCGATGGCGCTTTATTGCGTAGACCGCCCCTCTACCCCCTCGCAACGTCCCTTGTCTTCTTACAGTAGATGCGACGCGTAATGGCTTACTGCGTTACGTCAAGTTATTCTTATAATTCTTATAGTATATTCTTATAATTGTAATACCTTTTTAATGATTCTTCCAAATACTTATTGTAAGAAACAAATTTTATTTATATTGAATACTTCAAACGACAATTGTGATACTTTTTATAAAAGTTTGACAAATAGTCTGAAATGTATATTATAAAAAAAGTATCCAATATGATTGTATTTATGGCTCACTATTTTGCATATAGTGGCTACCACATAGCAGGAAGATATGTGCTTTCGCGGACTTTATTTAGAAATATTTAAGATAAACTATCTTACATTATCTGCATGTAACTCAACAGTATAAGCAGCACACGCTAAGATAGCTCTCAGGGAGCAAGAATTTTTCCGGCTTACTTGATACTTATCGTTATATTATGACCAAAATTACACAAAACTTTTGTAATTTGTAACAAATGTTTTTCTGATGTATAAGCTGTATTTATGAAAAGTTTCATTTGAATCCATTCAATCGTTTAGACGTTAAGGAGCCACAAACATACATGTATCCTCAGAAACATTCACATTTATAGTATTAGTATAAATCAGTATAGATCAGTATAGATATAAATAGAGGTAGAGTTTCGAAAGATAGGACTTTTTTTGGAAATTTTTATCTCTTTGATAAATTTTTTTTCAAATGTTCTTATTCTTTGTTTTTTATTCTTATTATCTGCAATTGTGTATGTGCTAAGAAATGGTTTCAGCCAATTTTTCTAGATATCATTCCGAATCTAATGAGGCATCGCACGTATTTCTCCCACCATTTTGCAACATTTTCAGTTTGTGAACTAAAGTAATATTCACGATACGTAAACAAGTATCAATCTTTTTGTAAATGTATAAAGTCGTACCACCTTTATTGAGAGCAATAACTTTCCTTCAATTTTTAATGAAATTTTTTTCACAAATCAATTGGATTGGGTCCTAGTGTGAATACACGAGTGTTATAGTTATATACGAGTACAGCAGTATAGAACAAGTGTCATTAATATAATAGGAATGATTTTATTGAGTCGCATCCAACTAAATTAATTGCATGTATAATAAAAAAAATTCACTCAATATATTCTCTTCTCATATCCATTATTGATATGTACCTACATTTGTTGTGGTTGTTGAAGAAGACCTTCTATTTATCACTAAAAAAATAAAAGAAGTGAAATCTGCTTGTAACAAGTTTATAGAAATTTTCTTGAAAAATATAGGTGATATGAACTGAAAATAAAATACGAATATATGTCAATGGGTATTTTATAACAAATTATATAAATATTTTTCATGAAGTTGCAAAACACTCGTTCAGATTTTGTTCACATTGAATCTTTATGCAATGAGTTCCTGATTTTTTTTTTAAATAAAATTTCAATAAAACGTTTCTGAAGAAGGTTGGTAATTTGGATAAATTTTTTAAACGATTGTTTTCTTGCCGAAGTTTCGAATTTAATTGAATTCTTCTTTAGGGCTCAATAACAATGAATTTTCAATAACATACCTTCAACAAAGAAATAATGAGTTCTTATTATTACTCGCCGAAAAGTAGTTTTTTTGTATTGATAATATTACTATTTTAAAAACCATCAGGCATATTAGATACATAGTTGAGAAAAAGCATTGCAACAAACAAATTTTCCAGACAACACCAACAAAAAACGAAATGAAACAAACGAATGGCTTTATCTGTGATTCTGAAAATGATGTCTGTTTTTCAATCAATGGCAGAAGGAAAAATAATGACACAGAGTAATTTATTAGGGTATTTTACTTATTGAATTGAAATATGCAGTATTGAGGACATCGACACCAACACTATCGCATTTGAGGATATGTGTCTTTTGTATGTATGTATCTTTTGGATAAATTATGTTGAACATCTAGAATAGTTGAAAGATCAAAATAAAAAATGTATCTATATTCTTGTTCACGTTCAACGAGAGCTGTGGCCTTTTTTATATTCAGTTTATTAGAGTCGCTCATGTATTATGAAACTGGTGTTTCAAGATACCGTCCGGTTTGACCGACATGTCATCTGTGACAGCTTCCACAGTTTCTTTGCGGAACAATATATTATAAATATCACATTGTAGTTTGTGTGAAGGTGATTGACAATGTTTCATGATGTATTTCACTAGTTCGGACTTCCATACTTACAATCGAAACGTCGTGAACTAACTTGGCTTGGAATCTCTTAACTTTTTATTATTATTTTCATTTTCATTTCTTTATTTTTAATTTTTTGTTCTATTTTTACTTGGTTTTTATTTCACTATTACTTCATCTCAGGTTTTTTGCCTAATATAATTGTTATTTTCATATAATTATTTTCAATTCTCTCTTTTTTTAGTTGTTTCAGAGATTTCAAATCATTTTATATATTAGACAATGAAAGTTCAAAATAGTGAAATTCACGTTGTAGTTTAATAGAAAACCTATACCAGAATGAAACTAATTCCCTATGTGAACGTTTTTGCAGACGGGTTCACCATGAGGAGTTTTCAACAATTTTCATAATTTTTGTTGTTCAATTATATAGTAATATATTATCAAGATGAAGTCTCTTGAAAATCTGTCATTACAAGAAAACCTTTTTTTCATATTTCCGTGAGTGTATTTGAAAAACAGGATTGACGTCAAATTGTTAATTAGTGCTCAAAAAACTTCAATTGTGAAATATTTCCATAATAAAACAAACCCTTTAAATGAGTTTTCAATAGGATATATTGAATAAATCAACAATTGACTATCATTTTGTGCCAGTATCTGAATATGGAAAGTAATATACCTTATCCCGTTTAGAAAGACCTCATTTTGATACGTTATACGCTCCTTCTAAGAAGCCGGTATATTGTACCCTGTCAATTGGAGAATATTTCAAAAAAGCCCAATATTATTGGACTGTCCAAAAACTGTTTGGAAATCTGTTTAAAATATGTTTATCCGTTAATCAGCTGTCGCCCCGTCCCCATACGAACGACAACTCTCAGATGTTGTGCGAGATAAGTACTAACGAGGTCTTACCTTTTAACATGTGATTCCTAACACGGTTTGAACATTCACTAAAGTCAATGTTAAAATTTCGCGGGCTACGTGAATTCGATGCACTGTTTGGAACCTTTGGTGTAGTAATGACTATTACTGGAGTTATTTCTCAACAAAAACCGTTATTTTAACATTTCGAGACGTGTTTCGATCACCAAGTGATCAATCTTCTTCTTGAAGATGAGCACTTGGTGATCGAAACACGTGTCGAGGTATTGAAATAACGGTTTGGTGTTGGGAAAAACTCCAGTGATATTAATTTTTTGCGTGATATCTCCTATCGAAAAAAATATATCAAACAATGTGCATGATATTTTTTGTAAAAAACTGAGTGCAAACAAAGTGCTGCAAGCTCTTCACAGAAGGTCGACGCTTGCCCACGAAGCCCCAGCACATAAACAACCGATGAAAATGTGGAAATAGAGAAGAACAATGTTATGGAGAATCGTCGAATCACTTGGTGAGTATTTGCTGACGATATTGGCATGTCAGTTGGCTCATGCCATATAATTTTTTCAAAAATTATAGGCATGAAGCGTATGACAGCAAAGTTCTTTCCAAAATTGCTGAATTTTGACCAAAATAAAAAACTGTCACATGAGTATTGCTCAGGAATTGTAGAATGATGTCAACATCAATCCAGATTTGCTGGAAAGGCTAATATCTGGTGACAAATCATGGGTATATGACATCGTAACCAAAATCCAGTCGTCCCAATAGAAGAGCTCAGGAGTGTCAAAATGAAAAATAGCACGCCAAATTCGCTCGAATGTCACTGTTTGGATCAAATACCGTGGTGCAATGAATCAGGAATTTTTGCTACATGCTCACACGGTCAATTAAGAGTATTATTTTGAAGTTATGTACCGCTTGTGAGAAGCAATACGAAGAAAACGTTTAGTATTGTGAAAAAACAATTCATTGTTTCTGCATTATGATAATGCACTTCTTGTTCGTATTTTTTGGCAAAAAACAACATTGTAATCATGTGTCAGCCACTGTATTCACCAGAGTTGGTTCCCTGCAGCTCCTTGTTATTCCCAATACTGAAGAACCTCATGAAAGAATGGCTTTTTGCGATGATTGAGAAGATAAGAACGATATCGCTATTAGAGCTCAAAGACATATCAAAAAGTTTCTTATTAGTCAGTGGGCTATGCTCGAAGACAAGCAGTAAACAAATCTAAAGAAATGAACTTTGAATGTTCAATTCCGTCTCGGATATATCTGCATAGTAGGTTGAATGGACGGACGCCTATCTGAAAACAACAACTCCACTAACACCACGAACAGCGTTGGAATATATCCGACAGGCGTCAGCGCAGAAATCTTCACAGAACATTTCCTAAATATGCAATTGGCAATACTACTGAAAGAATTATTAGCCATCATCGACCTAAAGTCAATGATATTCCATAATTGGAAATCGAAATACTTTCAGAGTATTTCATTCCTCGTCTTAAGTCTTCCTCAAGACAAAAATGTCACTTCATCTAGTGGACGAGGTACTAACCAACTACATATCCGAAATTTGCTCTCGATTCCTCTGAATAAGGAAGAAAAACTTCCTCATAATCACCTCTAGAAAAATGTTTTTGAAGGATTTTGGTGCAGGTAGAAAATTGCAATTGTTATTAACAAAATAGGATTTAAAAAAATGGTATTTAGTTTTTCGTTAATAACTCAAAAAATATTAATATTTAAGTAATTTTGAAAAAAACTCTTTGAAGAGGAGGAAATTTTCAATAAAAAAGTCTCAACTCCCGAAACTATCTCCATTATTTGTAATTTTAATTTGATGTTGAAAATAGAGTTCCGCGCGACTGTTACGACATAAGCGCGCTGACGCTAAAGAGAGTTTATCAAAAGAAATACTTTTTTTATAACATAAATTGTAATTTTGAAAATTTGAAAAAACTCTAGTATCTTCTTAACACTTGAATGAATCGAGTCTCGTGGAAAAAAAAATGTATTTCAATTTTTCAAAAAGATATTCAATTGTTAACTAATACTTTTTTTCTCAATCTCCGTTGGCATAAATAATGGCATAGAAGGTATAAATAATTGGCCTATAAATTTAAAACTTCGTTGAGCCCTTTTGATGTATATACTTCATACAATCGTGCGATGAAAGTTCAAAAAAATGTATTAATTTGTTAATTATGATTTTTTATAACTATTAGAAAATGAAACATCTAAAAATTGTTGATAATTTTTTTTTTCAATTGATATATAGCTATGTCTGTTTTCACATTGGACAATGGTAGTTATTAACATAGGATATAAATTTTTCACGTAATTTGTTTATTGAATTGTTTTTAACAAATAGAGAAGTTCGATATTTTAAAATTTTTTTTTTGTTATTTATTGGTCTAGAGATAATTATGATTTGAAATAAAATTTTACCTAATTTTAAGTTTTAATTGTTTGAAATAAATTTTTTTATATTTCGATTGTTCAAATAACACAACACAACAAAAAAATATTTTTTGAATGTTTCCTACACTAAATTAGTCAATTTCTACTAATTTTGGGGTGATAAAAACGAAAATAA
>WOGP01008320.1:0-11281 GCA_015342065.1 Leptinotarsa undecemlineata
TTGAGAAAGATCATTAACATAGAGAAGAAACAGTAGAGGTCCTAGAACAGAGCCCTGTGGCACTCCGAGTTTTACCGTCTTTGACTCAGATGTCGCTCCATTGCAGATTACAACCATTTCTCTGTTTGGTATATAGGATTGTATCCAATTTATTATATTTCGTGAAAACCCGAGCATTGACAGTTTTTTTATGAGAAATTCCTTGCATACTGTATCAAATGCTTTTGATAAGTTGAAAAATAGTGAGATCACATAATTTTTTTATCAATCTCTGTGTGAATATAATTCAGAAGATGATAGGAAGCTATCTCTATAGATTTATTTTTCCTGAAACCATGCTGAGACATACAAAGCAGCCTATTCGATTCCAAATGATCCATAACCCTAAGTGCTACAACTTTTTCAAATAGTTTTGATATCGAGCAAAGCAAAGATATTTGCCTATAGTTGTCCCTTCCTGTGGGGTTTCGTTTTTTATATACAGGTATAACGAGTGTTTTTTGAGAACTTCTGGAAAGTATCCTTGAATAAGAGATTGATTCATTAAGTATGTCAAAGGAACGATAATAAAAGGTAATATTTTATTAATTATTACAATTGATAGTTCATCAAAGCCTGCCGTTTTTTTTGTTTTTCATTTCTGATAGGTTATTTATTATCTCATATTCCGTAACCGGATAGGATTGGAACAGTTCAATAATGGTTATATTTTCAGTAACAGTGCAGGGTAGAGACAAATTTTGCCCGAAGTGATTAGATACGGAATTTTCAGCTGCATTTGAGAAATATTCAGCAAATAGTTCAGTTACTTCCTCTGAGTCAATTGTATGTTCAATTCATTGGCTTGGTGTGCTAGACATCAAGATTATAGGTCCTTAATTTTTAGATCTCTGACGGGGAAATTATATTTGCCATGAAAATACTATTGCAAAAGCGGAGAAGTATTAAAGGAAAGATGAACGGCAATTTTAACATTTAATGAGATTTGACATGAACTTTTTTCTTCTGTTCAATTCATAACGTAATTTCGAAAGGTACTAGAAGATATACTTTCAAATACTAGTTTGAATTCATCCCGACCATCACGTCTGGCATTGGGCTCTTTTACTATTTTTGAAAGACCATGACTCATACAAATTCAAATCTGAAAACAAGAGTTTGGTTAAGATATCTCCATCAATCCGTACAAAAAATGATTCTAATTATGAACAGTTTGGATTTGTATTATGCACAATTGGTAAATGAAATCTTTTGACGATTTATTTACGAGGGTCTAGATCTGAGAAATGAAAGAGGATTCCATATATATATAATTTCCCAAAGCTTTTGATAGGACTTGTCCCAATTCACAATTTTTTTTATGAAAAGAACACAATTGCCTCCCTTTTCATCGTTTTTAATTGGTACCGTGCCGCCATCTACTGCCGGGGATTCTATATATATTTGTTACCAGTTTTGTTTGTTGACTTTCTTGGGTTTTTTCGTACCCTCGAGTTAGACAACCCACAGCTCATTTGTGGCTAATTTTTGCTGCACCTTTCCGTAGAAATTTATACTCACTTGAATATTTGCTTCTTTTGTTTGCTATTTCACTTGTCCCCCGAGGATAATATTTTCTTATTCGTGCCCTGCTAATTCATTCTAGGTGGATAATGATTTATTTTTCTACCTCAATAAATATTCATATTTTCAAAATATTCATTAGCTTTATTTAGCTGTTCAACAATCTTTGATATATTTTAAAAAACAAATTGTAAGAAATGATTCACCCAAATTTGGTGGTATGAGCTGAAAGTGTAATACATCCGGTGTTTGAAATGAAATCTATACACTAGCTTCTTCAGGCGTATTCATACTAACTCAATTCTACCGACTGAGTGGTTCATAAATTACCAATTTGAACAATTTGGGCTCTCTACCTACACAATTACTAAACATTTTACTTGTGTTTCAAACCTTTCTCTTCCAAGTTATACGTTATAGTCATGATTGAACGAATACCACTCTTCCAAAAGATATTTTGCAAATGTGGAATTGTTCTACATATTCGAAAAAATATTCACATCTTCTTTTAATATATAGCAATAGTATGCGGAGTATACAACAGAATGAATTGGATACTTCAATTTTGACAACTGAAGTGCCCTCTGTGAACTGAGCGAAGAAGAAAGTTCTCTTTGTCCATCACTCAGAGAAACATTTTTATAAATCTTATGTGATCCCTGAGAAATATCCGCTTTTGACGAAAAATTCAAAGCAAATTATGTCTCTTTTTGAAAGTAGGTACGTATGTTTGTAAACAATTATTTTCAATCATGAAATTAATCAAAATGACGATCAAGGCTGAGTGATGCACGATTAAAACGCGAACGTGAAGCTACCTCATCATCTGGCTGATATTGATCAACTTGTATCGAAGAAACAGTACCAAATTTTTTATGAAAATGTTTAAACAAATTCGTCTTACTGTTCCTTTCTCGTTTGTTCTTATTTTGAATTAAAAATTTAAATGAAATCTTCTTTTTTTTAATTTAAATGTTATCTATTCTATTGTTTATTATGAATAAAGTTTTCTAAATTAGTAATAAGTATTACTATATGTGCGGCTCATCAAAAAATATCAAAATTTAAATAGGCCCGCTGATTAAAAAAGTGGCTCACCCCTGCTCTACACGATTGTTTCACGTTTGAGTTTTCTCCAAAAACAGAAAGGGCCTGGACTTTGGAGTGTCTTCATAACAGAAAATTACATGATGGAGCCAACAGAAAGTCATCAGGAGGTTCAATTTTGAGGTTCAATACTTACCTCACGATATGCGAGAGATCATTGGTTGATGTTGCCTGAATATAAAGGGACTTGGGGAAAAATTCGCTTGGGGCCAAAAATGGATTTCTACATTTCACATATTTGTAGTCGGCGTCTCACTCTGTGAGCCACGTTTATAACTTTTTCCACCTCTGGTTGCCTTTTTTTTTCCTAAAAACTCCGCAGGACATACTCTGGAATTATTTACAACGTGGAGGGGTTACATTGCGTTTGTTATGTTGTAATGATTTTCACTAACAGTGATCCATTTATATACACCCTCTTCGTAACTGACATTATTTGCGAAGTGGTTTTGAATAAGTCAAATATTATTTAGCTCAGTACTGTTTTTATTTGATTGTAGGCTGACACAAAGGCTCCATTAAGAGGCCATATAGAAATAAATATCGTGATGATCAGAGCTGTCCATCTTGATTCTTCTCCATTGTAATACGCGAACCAATGCGTGAAATATGCATAGCAGAGACTTATTATCCCGATTGTGTATCCTATGATGCCCAAAATGTTGTGGAAGAATTTATACCATACAGGCCTTAAGTCAATAACTTTTTTAGTATAATCTGGATAATTCACTGCCATTCCAAGAACCAACGATATGATTAAGAAAATCATTGATATCAAACCTGAAAAAAATTTTTTTAGTGAAATGGCAATTTATAAAAAACGAAAAAATATGTTTATTTTCATTGGAAGGTTGTCAACATAGTTTGGTGAGTTGAGTTGAAAACTCATTTTTTTACGAATATACTGAACCAAATAATATACACAGTATAAAACAAAGTTTCTTGGCTTTCATATTTATAAAAAAACAAAAAGTTCAAAATGAACCCTTAAAAAATGTGTAGTTCATGCATATAAGTCAGAAGTCTGATGCAAGCTGGAAACAAAGCCCCCCGAAACAACATTGAATTACAAGAGGAAAAAAACTGTTGAAACAACTACGTTCATATGGACGTTGAATTATACGAAAATCACTTTTTTATTTATTTTGTAATCTGAGCATTCGTTTAAGAATTGAATCAGGTAGTATTCAAATGAAACTATGAAACATTAAAACACTGTCATCTTCAATTACTTCGAAAGTTTTGGAATCAGAGATTTGTCTTATTACCTCATCAGAACTATTTTGTATAATATTACAAAAATAACTACTCATTTTATTAATAATATCACTACTTTATGTCACCGAAAGAGATAAATCTATTATGTTACAAAGACAGTACTCATATAGATATTCATACGCTTATTTGATTCAATCCCTGGCATAGAAATCAAGAAAGGATTATATTCTTGAAAGAAATTAGTTTTTGTATGAACGTTCTCTTCCGAAATTTCGAAGTATGCCATTGAGGATTATAGTGGAGCTTTTCCTTCCAAAACTAATGTCTCTAAAAATATACTCCTTTCAATATAAAAAGTAGTATATTCCAAATGGAATAAGTCCAATGAAAAACATAGAACGTATTCTAAACCAATCGACGATATGAAATGGAAAAAACAGTAAATAACTTAAATCACTTTCGATCGATTCAAGTTCGATTCAATTCAAAATATCAAAGTGTTATCTAACTCCATGACAATAGCTGTTAGTGCTGAAGTAAAAAAAAACAATTTTACACATGATTGGTTATAGAGATAACATACTGACACAAATGAAAGTTGCTCCCATATGCCATGAAAAATAGTCAAAGTGGCCGCTTATAACCCAGGAGATGATATAGAAGAAAATTGTGAGCTTGGACATATAAGGCAGATGAAAAAGCAGCTGTCAATGCAAATTATTGGATGTTATGGTCATGTTAGCCATTCAACGATTATATGAACATTGAAACAAATGCATCTTGATTTTATACTAACTCATGAGCCCATGGAAAGCGATTCAGATAGGAGAATGTATTTTTGTGAATAACTGCATCTGGTCACCATAGGCGTACTGCATTCAAATCATTTACTCTCAACGAATTGAATGAATGAATAGAAAAAATGTATTCTTGAAAATTCTCATTCATAACGAACAAAACAACAAATCAACTACAACAAATGTGAAAATATGTTCAGTAGTAACCAAGACATTCTCTAAAAAATAAGTATTTAGTTGAAGAGGAATGAAAAAACATGGTTTTTTTGGAGACGGTATAAACAGATATTCCTTTGAATTATACCGTCAACAGATACGCTGCACCTATCAATTGGACCGATTTGGCTTTTCCCAAAGGAAGAAAATATTAAATTATTTTTGTTGGGAGTTTAACGGCCATGGTAGATGGGTTATTAATTTTTTTGATATTATTTAGTTTACTTCGAGAGCGCGTTGAATAAAAAGCTATACAACATGGAAGCTAGTTGTTTGACAACTTTGAATCGTCCGAAACTGTCAGCATTGAATATAAATGAAAACACAATTGTTATGAATGTTTAAAATTCTTTAAGAATGCAATATCTGCTCGAAATAAAAAGTAAGAAGGAAGTAGTACAAAAATGTGCGAGTGTGGCCGGTGTCAATAGACAAGTTTTAGAATTCTCAAGGATCCGATGGAAAAAAACAGCTTTTAGAAACCGAACTGGCAGAACGTGTGAACTATAAAGAAGTCGAAAATCCTATTAGGAGAACAGTGTCCTCTTTTTACATAAGAAATGAAATTCCTACATTGAATAAAGTTTGTCAGTTATTCGTGAAGACATTTTTCCTAATATAAGCAGAACTAGATTATGGAAGACATTACAAGAGCTGAACTTCACTTTTGAAGAACAATATAGAAGAAGCATGTTAATAGAATAATCAGAGATTGAAGAATGGAGAAGAAAATATTTAAGAGAAATAAAGAAAAACAGAACATCGGGTAAATCTAATTTTTATTTGGATGAAATATGGGTTAATGAGGGTCATACCATCTCGACGGTTTGGCAAGACAAGAACACCAAAACCCTTAAGTATGGTTCTCAGTACAGTCACAATTCTGTATTTCTTGAAAATGGCTTCAAATTCGAAGCCGAAACGACGAAGAGACGTTCAAATTTCTAACCACGGAAACCTGTTATATTATATACTCATCTGGTGACGTTTCGAATACTTTATCCATCCTCAGTATCAAATTTGCTATCAATTTGATATTATCAGTGTCAATAATAATAATATCAAATTAATTTACATCAAAAGACGAATTATAACCACAAATTTTAATCAAATTAACTAAAAGAACAATTTTTTCAGGTCAGTGACTTACCTACAGTAGGTTAATGGACTGTCACCTATCAGAAAACAATTATTCCCCTGGTTGGATTATATCCAACGCCCTTCGTGGTAATATATCCGTTCAGACTATCATTCCTCTAACCAAGCTAAAGCAAACGACAAAAACAAATGGGTTGTTTGTTTTCACGATTTTTCAATTATTTTCGCATGATACAGAATATATCATTGAAACATTTATATTAATACCCCCAGTCCGACACCTTTTGATACTATATTCAACGCAACATGATAAACAGCGTCGGCCAACTTTGTCGCAAGTCACTATTTTAATGGCTCGTCAGCGGCGTCCTCAAAAGGCATAGCGGGTAAACATATTACAGTGACTTTGTCGATGAATTGCAGTGCCGCTTTCTTGAAACGACTATGTTACTTTCTTTAATGTACCAATTTTGACAATTTTGACAAACTCATATACTGGTCCAGCAAAATCACATGTTCCAGTAAATTTGCTACTGGAGGAAATACCATCCTATCATCAAATTTAATTCGGGGCGGTGCGTCAATTGAATATTTCCAAATCGGCAGCTATGAAGAGCAGGCTCGATAGAATAATCAGCAGAATCCCCTTCTCTGACCTCATTAGAGTTTTTGTGAGTACATGTCAAAAATATTGTATGACGCTTACGTTTAGATCAGTCAGGCCTGAGATGTTGAGGAATGGAAAAAGAAATTTTTAGTTTTTGGTTTAGGGCGAATATCTAATATCTCCTACATTGACATTAATATTTTTGACTCAAGATCGGCTGGACAGATTTCCACTGACTATTAAGAAATATTTTTACTGCTGGGCATGAACATGTCGTGACAACACTGGCCGTGTTCGTATGACCCGACTAGTTTAATAATTCTGAGGCAGTACAAAGTTCACCGTTCATCTAATTAGAAAGTAAACACTGTCACTCATTCGTTCATAAGTGTATTGTACCAAATTCTTATTATCAAATAATTTTTTTAAAGTATTTTTTTCAAGTTATACAAATCATGAAATTATGAAACAACAAAAATCAATTGGTGCTCCGGAGCGACTTCATTGATTCCAGTAGCGCATTTGCTTTTTCAGCTGCAGGAAAACCCAAAAAAACCTGCAGCACCACATCATCTGAAGATCTTGATCTGCCTCTCTTTTATAAAACAAAATGGAGGATGTCTCCAGAGGCTTCAATGAATTCAAGACATCGCCAGAACACTTAGTGACACGACTATCGTCAAACTTAAACCAGTCTGTTTCGTCTTTGACCAATGCGTAATAATGACCAGATTCAACGCCAGAACCACAGTGAACAATGTCTGCATGAAAATTGTAATAGTGGTCTGCTAGATTGAAGTGTTCATCTATTTCGAACCTGAGCTGTAGTTAGGTACAGAACATTGTACATGAAATATGTCTAGAATGGTTGAAGAATACAAAAATAAAATAGTTTATGTATTCAAAATTAAAATTTGGTTTTCTTGAAAAAATGATCAACTAAAAATACCAATCAACGGTTCCAAGTTTTTTTAACACGCATCCAGTTATATGAATAACTGAAATTTAAGATACACACTGTGTTTTACTTCTCATAATACAGAGTTTCCACATGAAGTCGATCGTTTTCAGAAATTACATTACGAATTCAAATTCAAGAAAAACTCTATTCGAAACCCATCAGTTTTGTATTGTCCATCCCCACTGAGAGTTCATAAAAAAAAAAACATTTGTAAATTTCAGTAGCTTTTTTGCTGTCTTCGAATGTTTAAACTCATTAATTCCAGTAAATTACGAAGCATATTTCACGCCACCCATTGACAATGTTTATTATGAAAATCTTATAAGGAAGATATAGCTGTAATCAATGAATTCTACTTTTCAGGTGAACACACAAGGAGAAATAATGACAAGTTGATGAATTTTGTGAGCGTGGCGGTCATTCATTGTTGCCTCTTCTCTCAACGCAGTGGGAAATTACTGATTAACAATCAAGACATAATGCTAGAGAGTACAGTTTTATTTAATCATCAAATAACTTTCATCATACTGCTCATTTAGATCAAAATTTTCGATGATACTGGGCTGAGAGACCAGTACTTTGGAATGTGCGGGAACGTTTCAAATAAATTCGTTATTATTGTTATGGCGCATGTTGACATCAGTTCAAATATTCATTCAATTTAATGACAGAACTTCTCACTTAACTGGCACTCACATATTTTGAAGTAATTGTCAAGTGGAAGTCTCGGAGTCAAAAATAGTGAAAAAAAGTATCTTCCTCCAATTACAAAAATCTATTCTTTGAATTTTCGACGCAGCTTCTAATAATGATTTGTTATTTTTTGTTTCACCATTTCATATATGAACTGGTTTATTCCTAACAGAAACATTTTCTCAAGAATATCTAGCTAATTCAAATTTAGTATAAATTGAACATTGTATCTGATGTCTCACAAAAACATATAACCTCCAATATGATTTCTGTTATCTTTTAAGAAACATGTTTTCAGAAATCTGCAATAATAAAATATTTGAACAACTATTCAAACAAATAGAGTGGATTTTACAAAACACTATTGTACTCAAATCAATGTGAAAATTACTTGCAATCATGATGAACCGCTGATTATTGTAAATGAAAATAGGAAATTTTCATTAGTTATTGGAGAAACAGTTTTTTACTAGTATGTCTGTTATTATTGGGGTTAGTCCAAATCAAAATATATTGTTTCTTTTCCAGTGGTATCACAGATATGGCGATCAAAAATTTGAAATTTCACAAACGCTTCCAATGTGATACCTGAATTTTCATTTTTCATTGTAATCAATTAATGTTTTTGAACAGCAGGTGCATCGGCTTTACCTAAAATCTAATTGAAAAAGAGTTTTCAGTGGGTTAGGTTGAACGTATAGAAGGTGAGTCGTCTGAGTTAGATATCTTTAAATAATCTTTTGAGACAATATAACTATACCAAATCCCACATCTGTGATTGACAGGGCAGTTTTGGCTTTCTCAACTCCCTACTACACGGCTTTTCATCAATTCAAATTGAAATAAATGGTGAAGATACTTCAATACTTCAAAAAATATGAAAAACAACATTATAGCAACGTTAAAAAAATGCAATGAAAGTGAAATTATTCAATGTTTTCAAAAAATAACAAAAACAACAGTATTATAACAAGATTAATAAACTTGAATGAAACTGAAATTTCAAAATATCTTTGATCTGAAGCTGATCACTTGATATATGATCCTTGGTAGTACTGTTTCATTTCTAGTGTACGTAAACTCACCAGTGATACCATGTGCTGTGTAAAGATGATATCCGGGTTCTATGTAATGGAAAACTAGCGCATTACCAACGATCGTGAACACAGTACCTACAGTCACCAATATCCCATGAATTGCGTATTTAGCTTTTCTACTCATCTGTCTACTCCATATATCGTCTCCAACAAATAGCATTATCGACTCAGCCATGAGGAGTATGTACTGAAATGAAAATAACTTGGTAATCAATTTCAATCTATACTACTGTAAATGTGAACGTTTGTGAGGATGTACGTATGTATGTTTGTGGCTCCTTCTCACCTGAACGACTGAACTGATTTGAATGAAACTTTACATAATAAATACAGAGTATACATGTTGGCTACAATATATAATTACGTAGTGAGTGATAGTGTTTTTTCGGGTATATTATGTATTTATATTAAAAATTAATGGTAAAGTAATGATAAGCAAGCATTTTCAGGAAAAAATAATCATAAATATTTGTCAATATCTTTCAATTTATTGCGATAAATAGCCCCAAATTGTATGGAGAGGCTACGCCTCCTTTGCCTCTTCTGACGAGCCGCCGCTGAATATAAGTAGGTACTTGTTAGTGTTAAAAACAAAACCTCCGGCTCAAATTAAAAATGTATACGTCTACCTTTTTTAAGAGCAAAGTATTTTATTGCACCATCAATGTCTATAGCATCACACACCTCTTATTCAATAGACAATTTTGCCAAATTTGTTAGTCTTTTTTTTCTGAGCCAACTAACGTACATCTGACACCCCTCGTGTTTCATTTTTTAAATAATGCTTATATGAATATACACTTACCCCAAATGTGCAGAGTATAACGTGATAAGAGAACCATCCTGTCAAGTTCTGGAAGGGAATCCAACAACAATACACAACAACAACTGCAGAAAGGAATCGAACAACATAATTAATTACGAATCTGAAAAGAATATTTCGTTTATATCACAGCAAACTACGTTCACATTGATAATTCACCAACCTCGAAATTAATTTATTATTATCGCAATCACTGTTGCCCATAGTTGAGAAAGTTATCTCATTTGTTTTGTGTTCCTCACAAGAGTTGTTTATTTCCATATCAATGCTAGTAATTTCTATCGCCAACTGAATTGAAAGATGTAATGTGGCTGGGGATTTACGCTTTCAGGTGATTTATAGTGCGGGAAACTCCAGTTAGATAATGAATTCCAGTAAAGAAAATGATAATGAATATCTGGAACTGTGGTTTAATAAGCAATTTTACCAGCAACTGTAACCTTATCTGCGTTCATTTGAATTATTCAGATCAATGTGAGACCAATGTACCAGTGATGGCTAAAAATATTAATAATATACTCAATGGAAACAAAAGTGTTTAAATGAATACTGAATCAGATTGTGTTCTTTCTTTGAAGAGTGTTACTGTTATATTGAAAGAAAGTCATTTTTATGGGGGAATATCAGTTTTTCATCGACCCTTTTTGGGTGTTTTCACCTTCCACAATCTAAAAGTATGAAAATTATAATGAAGAACTTCATACAGTTGTAGAAAAGGTATACATTTTAGTTTACCCAGATGAGTTACTGTGAATTACGTTGTCACTGACCCCGGATTCTCCTGACACTCAGCTACAATTCCTAGGAAAGCGACTTATCAGCATAGCTGGCCAGAGAGCATCGCCGCGGGAAACGATTTTTTGCATTCAGTCTGATTTTATACTTGTACTGTAAAACAACGAAAGGCCAAAAGCTCCCTTCGTCTTCAGATATGAACTTATGATATGAAAATTCTGATATTGTACAGTGTCACACATAAAGTCCGCATCAAATGGGATTTTTTTTGTTCATCTCTTCAAGCAACTTTTGATATCTCCATTAGGTTGTACTTTGAAAATAATGCCAAATGACATGCATATGACCGATCAAGTGATTTTTCTT
>WOGP01008321.1:0-11281 GCA_015342065.1 Leptinotarsa undecemlineata
GGGTTGGGCGATAGCAAGTGAAGATCGATCGTTCAGACGAGGGCTTGAACAACCGACCAACACGGTAGTCAATTCGAGTGAGTGAACAAAGCACCCACGCCGAACCGCTTGGCTATCGACCGACCGAGTGAACAAAATGAACAATTTCGTCAAGATTAGATGATACTCCTGTATGTTTCTTTTCAGAAGAAGACAATAGAGACGACAACAGCATTTACAGATGAGAAAACATCGAAGAAGAAATACATACTTCGTTCAAAAGTTCTAGGTTTGCTTGGTGTAGAATAATTGGTGATGCGTGTTTTCTGAACAGTGCAGTATGATGTTCATCTTACAAATACAATGTTATCCAATACAATTCAGCACCAGACAGCACCGTTTTACTAGTCTGAATCACATTGTGAAATCCATTGGTTAAAACCAGAACCGAAACACAACAAAAGAGAGCACTATTCTGACCCGCCATGAGTCTCACCAGTGGTGATAGGCTGAACTACAATTATATTGCTAGACTAAACTGTCCTGCAATGAATTCTGGGTGAATGAGGAGGATGGTGTCTCGCCTCACGAAGATGCCGTCTCTGGGATCGGCAGAGAACTAAATCCTCCAATATTGAAGATAACGAGACTCTTCGAAACATCAGTTGCAATGCCAAGCTTTGACATCGAAAGTCATAGAGATTCGTATTGAGTTGTCTGACAATCTCATAGGGGGCATTTTCGTAAGGAGAGATGACATCGCCTTCATGTACTCAGACTTGATCTTCCAGGACAGTTGGATCCAGCAATACGAAGATGGACGGAGGCACCCAACATGCGGGCAACTTTCTGCCTGAATTTTGATTGAATATGTGACGAACACAATTGTCAGACATGTTCATAACCTCTGCTATTACTCTTACTTTAATTCGGCGGTCGTCTAATACTATTTGGTAAACTTTGGCGATGTTATCGTCGGTAGTTGTAGTTTTTGGACATTCCGAATGTTCATTGACAAGCAAGCTCTCACGGCCACGTTTAAATTCAGCTGCCCAAAATTTCATTGTGCTAAATGATGGTGCAGAATCTATGTAGAATCTGTGTATGTACACAGAATCCAACTCATCTTTGATTTGCGTGGGCGTATTGCTTTTCAAGAACAAATATTGAATGACAGCTGGACACTCGATTATGTCCAAATGACTGTAACCATAACAAATGCGGGTCCAAAATAGCTGAAACTGTGCTGCTATCTTCATGTTGAGGTCGGAAACTTTTCAGACCATCCCCGTACATCTGTGGTTCAGCCCAGCAACACTGATGAAACCTATGGCGGGTCAAAGCAGTACTCTCTGGTGTTGTATTTTTCTGGTTTTAACCAATGGATATCACCGTGGATCGGCTATTTTCAAATAGATTGAAAATTCGTGGTCATTTTTATTATAACTTTTTTTCCAGGATTTTATATTTTCTCACAGATCCAAATTCGTATTGTCCGTTAAAAAAATGGAAATTGTATCTATGCCAATATCATTTTCAGTTCAATCTTTCATTCAATGACTATACAAGAAATTCGGTTACAACAGAATTTGAAATTCGCATTGAACCATTATTTTAGTTCGATACATATTTCTAATGTCATTTACACGTGAAAATTTCTAACGGAAAAATATATTCCCTGTGAAAATTCGAAAACCTTTCAGAGGAATATATGGATAATGTTTTTTTGGATAAAACATCAATGCATTACCATTTCGAAAAAATTAACATGATTGGAATTTCTTCCCTTTCAATTTATTGTGTGAATGTCCACTTCTCTCATTTGGAATTATTGGAAAATTCTGCTACCAATTTGGATTTATAAATTGAAACAACTGGCTCGAACGCAACAAACAACTTTGTATAGCAGTTGGATTGGAATGAGTAATATCTCTCGTTATTATTACATTTTCCACTTCAGAGTACAATCTGATTGGAATCCAATTAATAACATGTGATTTATTGTAATTATTTCATTACAAACAATAATAATATAATGAAAGTAGCTCGATACTTGTATAGGACATTTGATTTTTTGCTCACTTGATATAAATCTCACACGAAATATGACATCTGTGTTACTGAAATTGAATATTTTTGAACTCAAAACATGTGTTTCCTGCCATCGGAATTTTCCGGTTTTTAATTTAACCTGTGAAGAAAACTTTTTGATACGGAAATACAGGAAACAGAAAGGAAATCGCACGGCGCAAAATGAGACTTCGTTGATCTTCATCTTGCATTAGTTTCAACTTTTGTTCGTATGGAAAGGAAGCTGGTTGATGAAATGTCTATTTCTGAGAATATTTTTTTAATCACATTTTGAAGATGAAAACATTATTCAAGGTATCAATCATGAGAAATTCATGGCAAGTTTCAGCAACTGAGAACTTCAGTCTACTTTCAAAACAATGGAATTCTATCTGAAAACATATTTCCACCAATTACTTCATAATCTGTTGTTGCTGAAGCAACTTTTGAAAGAGTGATTTCAAAGCGTTGAAATACATTCCGAATACGTTCGTTTTCGTTGACTTTGACAGGATTTTCGAGGATTATCATATGATTATTCTTTCAATGATTCTGTAAACACTTTTGAAAAATTACAAAAACGAAAAATCTATCTCAAAAATTGTGACAGAGTGAATTTTATTCAACTCAGTGGTATACGTGTTATACGAGTACAAAGCAGAACTTCAAGATACACCTGAAATGCAAAAATCCTTTCATAAAAATGACTTTTATATTCTTACTTAACGAAGTTTCGATTGTAAGTATCAACAATCGTCTTCGGGTGATCTGGACAAAAATCTGAATATTTATAGGTATTTCGAGTGCTTCCACCTATTCCCTCTTCACATTCTCCGCCGAGAGTTGGTCATGTTCCACTCGATTAGAAGTTTTCATATGTTGCGTGTCTCTACGCTAGCTTGACTAAATGCGTTGCTGGACAACATATATGCGGCTTCTTTGAATTTTCTCCTAAATCAGTGTTCTTCCTTGAGGATGGTTTCAGCTTGAGCCCACTTGGTAATATATTGATGAATCCAAACTTGCTCTGCTATTTCTGATTTGCTGGTTTCTCCTCGTTGTGTGTGTTTTTCATGCTTCGCAATGCAAACTTTCAATGGTCTCTTAATTTCTACGATGTATTCTCCGAACTCGCAGGGTATCCAGCAATTCTTGGAATTACAATCCACGTTTGGTGGCCTGGTTTTCGTGAGGCTGCTACGGATAGTGTTCTCAGATCTGAAGCAGATTCTGATGTTATATTTGGACCCAATCATTCTCATTCTTTCCGACAATCCTCTGCAGCTGTACAAGTATTGGTTGTGGCGACTTCTCTTCCTTGTGGAGCTGTTGCTGTCTTCTAGCTAACGCCTGTTCCACCATCACTTTGGAGTAACCATTTCGTTGAAGGTCATTTATAAGAATACCTTTTCGAGACCTTCCTTTGTATAACAGAGCCCGAAAGCACGGTCTAGTGGAGTCTTGATGATTCCCTTCCTTGTCGTTGGATTCCTAGTTCAGATACTGTCTTGTGTGACTGGATGTTCAATTAACAGATGTATCCTATTTCGTGTCGGTCCTCTTCACTAATACGTCTAAGAATTGTGATTCGTTGTGAACTTTCTTCTCCATTATGAAAGTGATGTGCTTTAGGACCTTCAACAAAATGGTTACTCCAAAGTGATGGTGGAACAGGCTTTAGCTAGAAGACAGCAAGAGCTCCACAAGGAAGAGAAGCCGTCTGAACCAATACTTCTACTTCCCTTCATCAGAGGATTGTCGGAAAGGATATGAATGATTGGGTCCAAGTACAACATTAGAACCTGCTTCAAATCTGATAACACTATCCGTAGCAGCCTCACCAAAACCAGGCCACCAATTGTGACCTGCGATTCCAAGAATTGCAATTACTGGATACCCTGCGAGTGCGAAGAATCATACATCGGTGAAACTAAGAGGCCATTGGAAGTTCGCATTGCGGAGCATAAGAAACTCGCACAGCAAGAAGAACCCAGCAAATCAGGAATAGCAGAGCACGTTTGGATTCATCAACATAACATCAAGTGGGCTCAAGCTGAAATCATCCACAAGGAAGAACACTGGTTCAGGAGAAAATTCAAAGGAGTCGCATATATTTTGTCCAACCACGCACTTAGCGAAACTAGCGTAGAGATATGGAACATATGGAAACTTCTAATCAAGCGAATCACGACTTACTCCCGCCAAACGGTGAGTTTCCACTAAAACCGATGAAGCGGAGATAGGAAAGAGGGGATAGCTGATGGCACTCGAATGACCTTTAAGGATATCTAAGGAATAAGTCCAGTTATTACCTGAAGTCAATTGTTGATTGGTACTAATAATCAAAACGTCGTGAAGTAACTTGGTTTGGAATCTTTCAATTTTTAATTTTCATTTCTTGCAAATGATTTTTTAATTTTCATCTCGTGTTAATAGCTCAATTTTTTTGATTTTTTGGTTGTTGCTCGAATTTTGTTTCATTGTAATTTTGGTTTTTTTGCTTGATATAATTGTTATTTTTCAGCTTACCTTTTTGAATGCATTACAGTTTCTATCTTCATTCCGAAGTAATGGAATGCACAACGAAACATTGTCAACTACCTT
Source organism: Leptinotarsa undecemlineata (assembly GCA_015342065.1). Lineage (NCBI taxonomy): Eukaryota > Metazoa > Arthropoda > Insecta > Coleoptera > Chrysomelidae > Leptinotarsa > Leptinotarsa undecemlineata. The sequence continues at coordinate 4,654 of WOGP01008321.1, forward strand.
CAAATAAACCTATTCAGTGATACTATATTATGAGAGTATAGATTGGAAAATCGCATTAATACCAGTGTAAACTACCTCCAATGGAATTCTCAAAAATCATCAATGTAAAATTTCAAGAAATGACATTACTTCCAGTATATGTGTGGTGTTCACATTGAAATAATACCCGATTCGAAACTTTTGGAGATATTTGAAGTATTCCCACGTCACCGGAAGATCTTGTATAATCTGCAAAAAATGTATACGTTCAAGAATATTATCATCTATAGTAATGCTTTCACTAATCAAATAGACAACATGCATCCAATGAAAGTTTTCCATAAGTGATGAAATAATCCGATGCGTCTCCCTATGAATCAATCACACGTCAAGTGATCCCAATGAACGAAAGACTTCATACAAACATGGGCCTGATGATGGTGATAGAGCGACAGCATGTTTTCATGCCGTTACTCCAAGGTTGACATCAACATATGTATGAGAATGAATAATTAATGAATGTTCACCCCTTCATTACCATAAGCAAAATTGTTCATGTGAGAGAAGTAGGCGGGTTTTGCCGCTGTGTTGATTGTTTCATGGGAGGAGAATGCTTTCACGAATGTTTGGAGATTCAATCAGCAGTTGTGGTACCAGAAATAGATATAGGACGAGGCTTTCCGTCAAGTGACAGGAGCCATTCATATAGTAGATTTATTCATGGAATACTATCATGCCGGTTCTCTGAATGTGTTTGCTCTTGGGACTAACGAAATCCTATTCAATATTTTCTAATGCGTTTCATTTCAGGATATGATGAAGAAACGGTTTTGAAGTATCAATTGTCACCAGTAAAAGCTTTCTTTTGTTGACAAAGTCTCGAAACACAAATCAAAATAAGTTTGAAGAATGTATCGAAAAGGGAACCGTTCGTATAACAGAAATATTATTCATATATATCAAAGTACCCAGACAGTGGGTTCAGATGCGATGGACATTCAATTATACGCAACACACATTTGTGCAAAATACCTGGATGTATCAGTATTATGCAGAATATCCAACTTATCTTACTTATCATCATCAACACATATCTTCACCGGCAGCAGGAGTTGGCATATCTTAATGAGGATCTAGAAGTGATTTCGAATTGGTGTGGAAGTGAACAGGTTCATCTTAATGCCACAAAAACCCAGGCATCGGTTTTCGCCAAGAAGATAAATATCTCCGAACCCGATATAATCATGTCAAGCCAAAAAATTCCGCTTTCTGATTTGATAAGTTTGTTTCGAGGTTGTAATGGACACCAAAATGCTTGGCAGAATCATGTCGCTGGAATTACAAAGGCTGCTTCTCAAAAGCTTGGAGCACTGCTCGGAACCAGAAAACCATAGACACCCCAGCCACTTTTGGCTGGTTAAAGCTCAGGTTAGACCTTCTTTGGAGTATTGTTCTCATGTATGGAGAACTCTGCCCCAAACATACCCTGAAATTGATGGATTCCATTCAGAAAAGAGTCATCCGCCTGACTGGAGAAGCGATCATCACGTGCAACTTCAATAGCCTGGAACACCAAAGAAAGATTGAAAATTTCTGTCTCTTTTATAGATACTTTCACGGGCAGTGTTCAAGTGACTAGGCATATTTGATTCCACCAAGAGCGGTACATATCAGAAATACGCGACGGACTGTGGCTGCTCATCGTTTTGAGGTTCAACTCAATACACCTCGAAATTCACTATTAAAAAACTTCCCCATCTGGAAAACTGCGTTCATAGGAAATAAACTTCCTGAGAACGTTTTCCCCAATCAATTCTATCTCCAGCGATTCAAATCCAATATGAATCGCTACCTTCGCACAGGCACCGTTGTGAGAACGCCTTAAGGATTTTCCTGTAGTGCTTGTGTTTTGTTCTTGAAAAAAAACTGCAAGGTAATAATCAGGTAAGTAATTGTTCCAGCAAAACATACTGTGTAGATTGGAAGAGATTGATGTTTCGAAACTTTATTTCAGAATATTGATTTTTTATATTCGTTATGCAAAATTTCATGCAAATTCTTTGATCCAATCTTTCCGATAGCAGAAAATCGTCGAACATGTAAAACTTTTCTAATTTCATGTCTTTCACCAACAAACAAAACGTGTCAAACAGCTGCGACTGCGAACATATGTTCAAAACGTGTGTATCAATGTGAAAAAATGAATAAAATCACCATTCGAATGCCTCTGATGTTAGACTTACGACTTTGTAGGTACGTGTGGGAGATACCCAACGGAAAAGAACAGCCAATCCAGCAAATGTCACGCAGAAAGTTGAAATAAAACTCTCTCAGGCATATGGGCAACGTCTGTCATTTGGAAGATTCGTCGTTAGTTATTTTCCACTATCGAAAGTAGAAATAACTTTCATTTAGTTGATTCCACCAACCGATAGACCGATATTGGGATACTTGCCCCATCGTCAGTACTGGGCACAGTCCCTTCAGAACGGTGTGACCCGTCTGAGTATCACGACCAAAGCAAAATAATTCCAGGTAGTCATGAACTCTTTTTGTAGTCGAAGGTCTCACATGAGATGCAAGGAGTGGGGTGTTTTTACCTACCTGGAGGATATTATTTGCACCTCTCCGGAATAGTTATCATAATTTCGACTCCACCCTAGAGTATGTGTTTGTGCAGTTGTTTCCTGGCTTTATCTGTAGGTGGCGCAGTGGACATCCCACTGAATCAACTGCAGAACGAGTTCATGACTAGCTTAAATTATATTTGTTTGGTCGTGAAGTTAGTCAGGGAAGCTATAGATTATGTCACACTATGTCAAATGAGGCCCTCATGTCCCCCGTTAAAGGACGAATAGATTTTTCATCCATCCCACCCCAGCCAGGTAGGGGTATCTCGTGAAGAGCGGTACTGATGTCTGAGGACTTCATATCGCCAAATCCCCTTAGTCAGGAACCCATTTGTCCTTCTTCGAGAAAGATCAACTGAAAGGGTAAGAAAGGTGGGTTCCAACCTGAACGAACTCAAGACGACGTTTGGTCGTGAGTTGGTCAGGGAAGCTATAGATTATGCTGTAGACGAACCTCCCGATATAGAAGGCCCAGACACTCTGTCGAATAAGGCCCCCATGTCCCCCGTTAGCATGCAGCACTTTATCTGTTTAATGAAAAGGAGCAAATGCAGACGGCAGCTCTTCGTCGGTTGACACTATGGGTTCGTTTACAAACAAAAGTATATCATTGTACAGTAATTGACTGGTCAAAAAATAGGAGGGGCGCCACTGCAACTTTTAAAATGTCTATGTTAAAGAGTTCTTACTTGGAAAGTTGAGCAACCGAGTAATGACTAAATAGCCCAAAACTATAAGAGACTTTACCATATGATGTTATCAAATTGATGAGTGATAATCAATAAATAAATAAAACATAGTGGAACATACAAACATTTGATATTAATAACTCTTCAATGGTTCAGAGCCAAAGTTCCCAGAAATAAGACTTGTAATTCTAATAATAATATTCAATATTAAATACTTCGAGAGGTAAATTGATTAGGTAGGTTAGGTTAGGTTAGGTGGTTTACATAATATATTCGTTGAAAAATATATACTTTAACCTGAGTGTATCTAGATTGTATGTACATTAACATCAGTAGAACTGCAACTTAGATCATCTGAACCAAACAAGCTTTTCTCTCTCTTTTCTGAACCAAACAAGTATATTATCTCTCTCTCTCTCTCAACTTCCAAGAAGAATATAAAATTGTGGACCTAGAACCTAATTGGCGGGGTGTGGCCTACAGAAGTACCAGTTATGAATACAAAGCCTAGGCTATCAACAAAAATAAATTCGAGAATTTACAAAAACCGCTGACATGGGTCCCTTCTTGTTTTACCATTTTTATAAAAACCTAGATTCTTCTGCGGCTGCACTATAGATTACCTAGATCAATGAAGATTATCAATGCATTATTATTCTTAACACTAAATTCTTTTTATATTTTTGTATGTACAGTTCAATAAACAGTTTTCTTATAATAAAATGATTTTTTATAAACTTCTTTCAATATTCAAGCAGTTATGATATTTAAAATTTTATTTACGGCACAATAAAATTGTTGGAGGTAACTGCTCCCACTCAAATTAGGAGGGATAAATCATATGGTAATTATTCACTGCTATTTAGTTAGAATAATATATCAAGGAATATTACAAGCTGATGTGCTCTAATTATCATTGAAAATCGTGAACAATAATAAAAAGGAAAATTTTACATTAAAACTGCTCTCCTGTAAAGTTTGCAAAATGTCAGTTACAATAGTTTACCTCTGAGGCACAGAATAAGTAAAATCTGTTCTTCTGGCGACATCACATTGAAATCAGTTTCAATCATATATCTGAGCGAAGTGCAACAACCTGACTTTGAACAAATTATCGTAATTGAGATCCAACTTAGACAGTACTTCTGACAATAGCTGCAAGCATGAATAATCTCAACTCAGCTAAAATAAGAACAACAAACATTTATGCAGTATATTTTTTTGGTTCTTCAATCAGAGACAACCCTAGACAATAAACAAACTTATCCAATGAACTTTTTTAAATGTTCCTAGCTCCTTCGCCAAATAATCGATTTCAGAAAGTGTAACGATCCAAATATCCCGAGGACGAAATCAACCCGACCTTCTACCTGCTGCCCATGGAAAGGGACGAGCGAGAAGGAGACAGTCTAATTCGAGCGGTCACAGAACGCGTATCAATTAATAGTTTAACTTTGTCCTTCACTAATAAAATATTTTCGCATCATTCAAAGTCATCCTTAATTTTCAAAACCACCCACAACCAAAGAGTAAATGTTATAAAAGCATTTTTCACTGGTGTCATACCTTACATCAGAATTCACAATATTCCATTATATTTACATTAATAAGTTGAAAACCTCAAGGTGGCTTACCCACTTTACTTATTTTTTATATTGTCTTTGAACAATTATCATAATTGAAAAAGAATTCACCAACTTTGAAAACTTGTAGTGAATACATACAAGTCAATTATGATTCAAAACATCCTTTAAATGTTTATTACAAGACAGTATTATTGGGATCAATAATGAACTTTTGCGAATATCTTTCCGAAACTCATTTGAAGCTCATGGAAATATATCCATAATTGATCGTTCATTCAAAGCTCACGTTTCTGTTGACAAATAATGAACTCATCATAGACATCCTTGTGATGTTTCCCCAATGTCCTTGTCTCACCCCCTATAAATAGTCGCCTTCAAGACAACATGCACTGATTGGTTTTTCCAACAACTTTATCGATAATCACCAAAGTTTGGAAATTCTTCCAAAGCCACAGAATTCATATTTTTAGGGGCGGCAAATCCCAACACGATAAGGCCATAAAATTAAACTCTGATAACCGATCTACAGAGAGCGGCCAACGTGATACCACGGAGAGTATTTATTGGAATTTTGTGTGGTATACAAGTTATAGCCAATTCAATAGAAAGGGGCTCACTTAGAAAAAGTTTGATAGTTCTAAATCTACCATTCCCTTTCCTCCGCGTTCGCCGTCATATGCATTGTTCATGCCTCTTTTTGATTCAATTTCAGCTACAGAAGAGTTGTACAGAATGAGTTTTTTACAATATATACAGGGTGTTTGGTAGCTGGGTGCAAACCTTCAAGAGGGTGATACACTAGCCCATGTAGAAAATATTCATACAAACATTTTTATTTTCTAGCGCGATTTTGATTTTTAAGGGAACTTTTACGATTTTTAGTACAAAAACCCAAAATTGGTCAATTAAATGCTAATAACTTCTAATCTTAACAGAAATGTCCGGTTTTTTAAATTTATTTTAGTAGTCTTATGTGTCCCCAATTGTACTGAAGTAGTTTGAAGCACCATTGTGTCCATAAAAGTTATGCAGTTATGCATTTAAACTTTCCAAAAAAAGAAAGAAAATAAAACATCTGACTTTTGATGCCAATTGAAAAAATTAATAAAAGATATACCGGTGTTCAGACACCTTATAAAACATGCTTATTTATTGCTTTTTCATTTGAGGTATCATTTACCTAGCTTGAACTTTTTCAATTAGGTTACCTGAACCAGTTTAAGGTCGTAAATATGGATATCTGAAAAATAAAAAAAGTTATTTAAATGAATTTTAGCTCAAAAACCTTTAAACGGAAATCCTAAAGCAATATGCGATATTATTTTTAGACTTACATGGAACAATAAGGAACTCAGCCCAACTTAAAAGAAGAGAAAATGATAATTCATGATAAACGACTTGCCAATTTTAGTCTATGATGCTGAAGTGCCAACATTGGACACGGACAGGCCGATCACATTTCAGCAAGATGGATGCCCGGCTCTTGGGCTGTAAGCGTCCGCGAACACCTGAACCGCTGTTTTCCTGGCAACTGGATCGGGAGAGACGGACCCATCCCTGGCCTGCCAGATCGCCCAACCTGACTCCGTTGGATTTTTTTGTGTGGGGTCTGGCGAAAGAACTCGTATACACAACAGAAATCACCATGAGAGAAGAATTACTTCAGCGAATAGAGGCAGCGTTTGAAATTATGAAACAGGAAATGCAAATGAAAGTAACCACAACTGAAGTACGAAATCGTTGT
>WOGP01008322.1:0-11280 GCA_015342065.1 Leptinotarsa undecemlineata
GAATTTACATATCAATATAAATGAAAATAATAATTATGTCACAAAGTGCAATGAATTTCACATAAGTTCATCAATATAATTAGAAGTCTATTGTTGAAGTACCATCCAGCAAAAGAATTATAACCTTTTTCTTGAAATTACAGATTGACAAGTCTTTGAAATCATCAGGGATAGAATTGTAGATTTTAGCGATGCCATAGTAGAAGCAAGATTGGTAAAGCGAAGTGTTGTGCATGGGTACATATAATTTCTGTCGAAACCAGACATTTACATTGTGCGCTTAAGAACGCCTCTGAATTTTTGAGTAGAGATATGAAGGTTTTTTTGTGAGTAGAATTTTGTGATATAATACACAGCAACGCAAAATACGTCGTTTGTTCATAGGCAACCAGCCCAGTCCAGTAATGTAACTTGAGATCAGAGTCCGTCTTTTAATACCGCATATCAGTCGGGTGCAAGAGTTTTGGAGTCTTTGTAGGCGAGTTCTATCGGAATTTTTGATAGCCGGCCATAAACAACATCATAATAATTTAACTGTGATAAGACGAGTGTCTCGCATAGAGTGATTTTGCAAGCTTTATTTAGAATCTCTCTGTTGGAATAGATTAGTTTTAGGTTTACGAAAGCTTTTTTAATTATATGTGATATATGTGTGGAAAACGTGAGGGAGTTATCAATAAACATGCCTAAATTTTTCTCACATTTTGACAGTTTGAGTGATTCATTGCGAATGTGAAGGGATCTATTTTTGGTCGATTTTCTACTGAAAAGTATAGCTTTGGATTTGGTTGGATTGATGGACAAACATAATTTTTCTGATATATCGACAACTTCATTGCAGGCAGCAACAATATCTTTTTCATCAAAAACGAAGTACAGCTGCGTGTCATCCGCATAGAAATGTGATGACACATGTTTCAAATGTTCACAGAATTGAGAGGTGTGAATAGTGAAGAGTAGCGGTCCCAATATTGATCCCTGAGGTACACTACACAAAGTTTAGATCGAGTCTGATGATGTAAAGTTTAGTACTAACTCTTTGTGTACGTTTATTGAGATAAGCAGCAATAAGTTGCTGCTGTTGTTGACAATAGCTAACAAAAATTCATGATGAATCCTATCGAAAGCTTTTGAGTAATCAAGAAGTACGAGAACACAAAGCTTGTTCGCATCTACATATGAGAATATGTCATCCGTCACTTTGAGGAGAGCAGTGGCGCAGCTATGATTTGAACGGAAACCTACTGAGCTGACTACAAGTATTTAAAACATTTCATTACTTTATTCATTATTGAGAATCTTCCCTAACTCATACCTCCCTCTCAACTTCAGTTCGCCTCGCCCGATCACACTTTTCGTAACACTCTCATCACACATTCACCAGCTTACTCCCCAAGTCAAGCGCGCGTAAAGAAGTTTTACTCTAAAAATTGAAAATTGGGTGTGATAAATTCAAATGAAAGTATTTGGAGAGTTCGGAAAGAAATGTTTCAGAAGAATTTGATTTTGAAGAAGATCTAAGGAAAGTTAGTGTTTAGATTTCTCAATTTGAACCAGAAAGGCAGTATAGTGACCGCATACAGCCAATCTATCATTTATATATTATTGAATTTGAAAAATAAATATCCGAAGATTTGTCCAGAAAGGTAATCGGATCGAAAACTTCAATTTCAATTTTCTGAGCGCATTGTATTCGTCGAAGCAATTTCTTGGGCATTTCATTTTATTATCTTCCAAACCATAATTCCGCCCTCCAAATTGAGAGGTAATTTCCTATTGTGACTTTTAGTCACGCGCGTTCTTCTGTATCTGGCTCCTGCAAAAGCCATTCCCAATGCGACACAGTAAAAATTATGCAGAATAAATTGAATGTGCACAAAATAAACGTTGAATTGTTTATCATTGCGATGGCGAATCGTGACAGCTTTACTGAATGACCGATTTCAATTCAGCGTTTTTGAATTATGCCATCGGAAAGGGCCGGATTTCGCTCACGAAACATTTGCATATCGATAGATGACTATTACAAAACTATGTGTGTGTGCTGCTATTCTAGTACTATCCATCAACCAGTGTTACCGCAGCCTTTTGAAAAAAGTACTAGAGAACGATCGAAAAAAGTAATAGATAGAACACGGAAGTACCAAAATTGCGAATGTGCCAATAGGTATAGTTTAAGTAAACGATATAGTGCAACTTACCTTCTAACAGTTCCCTTTTAATAATATAGTTAGGGAGCTAACTAATTTTGTTATTCAATAATCATTTCTGATTATTTGAGAATCACATTAACAATATTCCTTGAAAACTATTTTCAATTTCACGGAATTAGAGAAACGGAGAATCACCAACATAAACCCCTCTTGCCCTAAACTATATGGCCTGATAAAAACACATAAAGAGGATAACCCCACAAGACCGATAGTTTCGTACATAAATAGTCCGGTAAGAGAACTAGGAATACGTCTCAACAAGATGTTCAAAAATATTACCAATTTCTTCCCACCTCACAGCATTAAAAATTCACTGACTTAAGTAGAAAACATGAGGAACCAAAACACGCCACATAATTAAATTTTAGTTTCATTCGATGTGAAGAGTATGTTCTCCAACATACCGTACAACGAGTGCAAGTCCCTCATTTTAGACATTTGAGGTCAATCCAAAGTAGACCATATTATTTCCTTTGAAATTCCGATCTGGGTAAAAAAACATATTCATTTTTGGTACAAATATGTAGACGATATTCTCGCCTGTTTCAGAGGTACTACATGACAACTGAACCAATTTATGACGTTCATGAATAATCTCAACAGCAACATTCAGTTCACACTCGAAACAGAGATAGAGAAACAGATAAATTTCATAGACCTGACCATTACACACAATCAGAATAAATTTAAATTCAATGTTTTCAGAAAACCTAGCTATACACCATCCCATGCGATTTTTTCCATCCAGATAGTCATTAATTAGCAGCCTACAATTCAATGTTGCACATAGAATTGTCACTGCCTTTGTCTACTAACAATTTAGCTAGGGAAATTTATATAATTACATAGATAGGTCATAATCATAGTTTCAACGCAGATAATATCTAGAAGTTAGTCAGGAAACAAAGCCGGAAATTCACTTACAGATTAATATATCCTCATGTCAAACAACCAGAAATCAAGAAATGGGTAACGCTAACATATTTTGGAAAAAGAACAGAAATAATCGTAGGTTTTTTGAGAAAAAACAATGTGGAAGTAGCATTCAGACCATATTCCAGGACACCTCATTTCCATATCAATGCCAAAGATAAAGTTGACAAGTTGGAGAAATCTGGAGTTTGTAAGCTTGAGTGTGGTAAGAAAGATAGAAAGTTTTACTTCTCTTTTTTTCATCATCCTTTACTTCCTCCGCAATGCACAATGATTAGTCGCGATCCTTTGTTTGCAGACATGTTAGGCGCACACATTCTCGAACCATCAGTCGACCCTTTCGTAACTGTGTCGTAGAAAATTTATCGTTGTTCTTGACTATATTTAGTTATTTGTTCTTAGTATCTGTTACGCATTTCCACTATTCTTCTGCTTTTCATAACTATTCGACGTTTGTTTATTATTTTAAATCTAAATCCTAGTTTCTTTATCCAATTCTGAAGAGTGTTGTCACAGCAGCTCACGTTATGGCCGGAACTATTCAATTTCAATTGTGATTACAGTTGAAAGAATCTCATTGATTTTGAAACAGTCGTATATTGTTTTTTTAATGATTTTATTAGATGAACATCTGAAGGTTTTGGTAATTCCGTATCACATCGCGTTTGAGTTCATAAGGTTTGTTTTTGGCTATTTTACGTACAGTTGAGAAAGGAATTTTGGTCAAATCTGATGTTGCTTGTAATAGTTTGTTTCCCTCGAAAGCAAATTTGAGATGTAGATTCTTATATGCATTGAAACATAGTTTATGTATTTCAATATTCAATTGCATCCGAATCTTATTCACAGGTATATCTTTTTTGCATTGTTCACCATCGCTACTGGAATCACTACACTGGAAAAAGTCTGCACTGTTATCACACTCGTTATTACTATTAGTTCTTGTCCTAGGACGCCACATTTTAAACAGATAACAAAAATTTTATTATAACTGTCCCATTATCGAATTTCAACACTCAAATCGCGATAAGTTCCTGAACTGAACATTGATAACACGAAGTGTGTAAACTTCCTCGCATTCTATTCATCATCATTATATGACTTCAAATTTATCTTTATGACTCTTCAGCTAATCATAAAACTTGGTTAGTAAAAATTATCCAATACGAACCGCCGATTCTTCACTTCACGTGGACTATATCGCAGCATTTTTTGTATTGTTTTTTTGGCCTTTGAATTCGTCGATAGCTTTAACTATTCACAATACCGGTTACTTCGACTATAATATGCTGTATTTATAGTTTTCATTTATTTCAGAATCTTAAGTTGAGAATTATAACAAGTAATTAAGTGACAAGAAGTGGACTTCGACAGTCAACATAAATAAAAACAAAGCAATCCGTTCTGTATAAATTAACATGCAAAAATGATTTCATGTTGAAAAAAACTCATACGTCGTGCGCATTGAACGGAAACAATTTGATTTGACCAGTTACAGTGAGCTGATTTACTTAAGGTGCCCCCAGAGCGGTGCCTGGCAGAGAAAATAGCGATTCACATTGGGTTTGAATCGCTGGAGATTGGATTCATTTGGAAAAACGTTCTCAGAAAGTTTATTCCACACAAACAGCATCATGGAAAAATATTATAAAGTCAAAACACGAGTTGACAATATTTTAAGGTTTCAAATATACTGAATCTAAGAATAAATTACTAAAACTGCAACACATTCATCAAATAACGATATTCCATAAGAAGCGGGCGAAGAGAGAGGAAGAGAGAAAGAGAGATAAATAGAAGCGGCAACATTGTCCAGGGTCCTATTATATGAAAGTAAGATTAACCCTAAAAAGGATTCGTTCTTTTACTATTTATGATTAACTTGGGATTGAGAGGTTGAAAAAGATTCAAAGATCAACTACATTTCATTATCACAAATGAAAAAAACTCTGTAATTGCAATTTTGAGAACTGGAGAGGTGTTTCAAAAACAAAACTTGTCAATTGGTGAAAACGTTTTGGGTAGCACATTATTTCCTGCCCTTTTCCTTTCGAATCTGACTTCTTGTGTTTGCGTCGAAAGCATTCATCAATATTACCCAGTCTATTGAAAAACACATTGTCGTGAACCTCGTTCTTCATATTCCTGACGTGACCAAAAAAAAAGTTCTACAAATGTATCGACATTTTTACTTGAAATAAACATAAACAGTGGAACATTGTTGAACACTGAACATTGTTTTGGAGCCAGTTTACAGAGAACTCATCGATATTGTTCAGATTTCTGATAAAAGAAAACTTTGTCAATTCTAAAGCATGCTAATCGTTAATATTAAGGTTTTTTCAATAAAAAAATGATATTTCTCCAATGAGTTTTTTCTCTTTAAAACAATTTTTACACACTGAAATTCTTCGTTAAGAGGATATTCAACTTTTTTCTAAATTTTTTAGTGGACTTGCTTTCACAAAATAATTAAAATAATCATCCAAGAGAGCACATTTTTTTATAATGGAAAAAACTATCTTTTTTTGATACGCATTATTCTACCATACTCCAGTTTATAATGCAGTGAGGGCACAAAATTTTGTTGGTCAAACTAGACAAGTTATTGAAACTCGTTTCAAAGATTGCGTAGCGCATATCTCATTAGGAAGACCAATAAATCTTGCGAAATGGCAGTAAAATTAGTTGAAGTCACTGCTTGAATTGCTAAGACCTATATATTTCATCAGACTTCTGAATATTATCTGGAAATATAAAGGGTAATGAACAGTAACAAAGGAATTATATAAACCAGCTCGTTGTTTATTATTTTTTTTCCGAAATTATCAGTAATTATTATATTATCAATCATTCACACTTTTAGTAATGTATGTTGAAAATCTTACTATATTTACTGGCCATTATTTGTTAAAAGCCATCCCTGTTCTATGGGCATTGATTTATATGTGAATTCCAGTTTTCGCTCTAAATACACTACAATAATGAAGGCTATTTCGAACAAATAACGAGAAATTTATTTATTTCTACCATCGATTATTCAGTCGAATTTCAGTTATACAGAATAAACCGAAATAATACAGAATCTGCTCAAATATAATGAAGGTGAAACTGAAATGTTTACCTAGAAAAGTAACTGTATAACATGAACTTACGAAGAGTTCAATTTGTCAGTTACTTTTTTTAAGGTTATGAGAACGACTATTTTCCGAAATGGTAGCCAAGACAACTACGTACAAAACTTCTATTTTCCTGATCAATCGGCTCAGTTTACCCTTGCACAGATTTCCTGGTTACAAATCCAAAAAAAAGGATTGGATTCATGTATCATAAATGAGATTACACGAAGCCAGGAAAGAGATGATGATCTGAAGATACTTTGTAGCTACTGTATCGCAAACGCAAAAACACAGATAAGATAATGGTAGTCTTACCAAGACCACCAGTTGGATATTTGCTAGATGCCATGGAGGCAGATCAGAAGAACTTTTCGGCATATTATTGACGGTAGTCGTGACTTGAAGGTTCTTGAGTAGTTACTTGGCAACGAATAAATGTTATTTTGTCTTGCATTGTGCCACAAATCAAATGAAATCGCTGGTAAAATTGTATGCATTGGGCTTAATTTCTTTCGCATCCACCATACTCTCCAGATCTGCACCCCAACAATGGGGACGAAGTTTACCTCCGATGAAGAGGCTATGTTAGCCTAACCGCTCTTCAATCTAGTTAATTCACAATTCATATATTACATTGTGTAGCAATTCTATGAATAATATCTGTTTTATTTCCATAACGACTTTTATTTTGAGGGGTTTTTCTTTTCTTGTTTATTTTGGAAGTTTCTAATAATTTTTGTTAGAAGATGGGAAGGAGAAAGCCAAAACGCTTTCACACAAAGTAATTTCTCCTGAAATGTTCCCTTTCCAGTTTGAAGTCTCCAAAATACTGTAATTTCAAAGAATAAACTATATTTTCCCAAACGGGCTGTAATTATAATCTCTTCAATGAATTTGCCACGGTTTCTCTTCGAAAATAATGGTGTAGAATTCGATTCATAGGTTGGTTAATTTATTGGTTGTTGATACTCTCAAACTTCAGTATGTTTTTGTATAGCTTTCAAATCAAACGTAATATTTCTTCTCAATGATATTTAGTCCTCAATATGAATGAGTTTATATTTCTTTACTTTATATTTTTGTTGTATTTCATGAATTAATATATTATTTTCACGTGCTTTACATTCGTTACAAATGAGTTTTGTAAATAAGTTTTGAATTTCTTGTTGCACTGAAATAATGAATAAATAAATGTTGCCTTTGCCAAAATAGACTCGATATATGATTAATTTGAGTAATACTCAACAGTAGAAGGGACCTTGCTCATAAAAATGTCCAAAATAATCCATGAATAATAAACAGTGCTTTCTACAAACTTGGGAATTTGGTGAAAGTCCTACTGTTTTAACTCATTATACAATGAAAATATTTTTTTATAAAGAGTATTTCTCATAACTATATACGAAAATCATCGCAAGTATCGAAAAATCTGGAAATGAGAATATATAACATAACTGAGAAAAAAAAATTCCTACTCGATCTATTGATGTTTTGATGTTATAGTTTTGTGAATAACTGACGCACCGTCTAGTCACTCCATTGTAAACTGATTCCACCTTTCACTAGATTAAATCCGTTCATATACACCTACCTATAAAAGACTAATAGTACCCAAGTTTCTTGATCACTTCCATTCTAGTGTCCTTGTGGATATATTCACATATCACAATGATTATATTAACCGTAAGTACTGCATTATTTTTTGATTAACAATCAGTAAAAGTTTCACCACAAACATTTTTTTTATTATACAAGCCATTTTCAGAACGAATTGTTTAGTTTTCATCTCCAGGATTGTACTGTATAACCTTAAGGTTTAAGTGAGCAGAGAAAATATAAAATCATTGAATTATTTTTAACAAATTTTGTTGGATTGTTTAAATATTGCGAAAGATTAAGCATGATATGAGATAGCAATAAGTAATAATATATAGTGCTTGAATTTATCATTCTGTCTGATAGAATCTTATTTGAGAAACAGTAATTTTTCTTGAGATATTCTACAGCCCACAATCTGAAGATAATTGAAGTATACTATCAGAAAATCATTTTTGAATCTTTCAGAAGGCTTCAGAAATCAAAGCAGCATGAGTTTAAAATCTTATTGCTGAATGATTTGAATGATAAGTCTGAAATTCATCTACAGGTTAACTGATAATTGCAAAGTATCTTGACATACATAATATCCAATTTTTCTTGTAGAGAGATATATCCATATACATTTCTTGAGATAACGTTTTGTTTGTCCTATGTAAGTTGTATATGTAGTATCTTGTATGTCACACTATATATTGTGATTTCAATGTAGTGACGGTTTCAATTTTGGAAAATTCTTTCTGGAAAGTATTTTCATTTCTATGAGCTGTTTGTGCGTTTTCGTTTTCAAGGATGTGAGATAGTGTTTCGGACAAATAACAGAATTTTGAAAAATACTTTTTGGGTTCACTACGATAGTTTCTGTCGTTGTTGTTTTATGTTTGTTTATTTTGTTCTGAAGTTTAACTGATGAGTCGTTAAGTTTCAGATAGTGTCCCAATATTTGGAGTCAGATATCTATAGAACTGAATATATTTGGGACCGAGTCAATAAATTTTTTTGGAAACATTGTAACAACGTCATCTACACATCTCTTGAAGAAAGTATTTTTCATTTTGAGGTTTTGAGACATTGTTTTTGGAATTCCGACATTGCGATATCTACACAAATCGCGGAAATTTCGTTTCTCATGTCAAGACCAGATACTTGTTTCGAAAATAGAATTGGCTGCTATCAACAAGAAAAAAATATTTTCCAAAAAGAAAACATCTGATGTTAACATACAATTTGTTTCTAGTATATTCTAGTATTACTGGTATATTCTTCTTGGGTCACCAAAGAATTCAACAATGAAAAAAATTTTTCAAAAACCGAAAAAACATGGTAACTCGGAACAAAAGAATAATAATAATTATAATAATAATAATTTATTTGCTCATAAGATTTATATGTACAGAGTGACAATAATAGCAAATAAAATAGAAAACCTATACAGTGTGTTATGTAAGCTATAAGTTTAGATCAAAGATTTATACAATGAAAATAAAATATTACACTAAAAGTGAATTGGTTATGGGAGTATAGGTAAAGTTGGGCACCCACAAAGATATTAATTTATTTTTTTTTTCGTTGAATTTTTTAAAAATCTCTTTTAGTTTTCAAAAATATAAGCAGTATATTTAAGGCAGTTCAAGTTACATGTACTTTAAAGTTTTCTGTGTCTGTGTTGTTAGAGTCCATTTGTATTAAACTTGGTTTCTTCATTTCTCTTTGAAAAGTTTCGAGAACTTGTTCGGGGACTGGTTTAAAATACATATTTTCAACTTCCTTTTATATAGGAAACGACTATTGAGTGTTTTTATTTCATTTGGGATTTTTCAGTAAATTATCGAGCATAGATAAGACAGGAATCTTTGATTTTCTGTAGTTCCAACCTAGTTGTTTGGTTTTTTAATCGAGTATTTTATGGATGGTCTATTTGGGGCAGTTAAGATATAAGGTTAAGGAAGTACAGTTGATGAATTGTAAATAGCTAAGATTATTGGAAGAGTTTATCTCACTGAAATCTGAATCTTTTCTTATACATTATCTTTATCAGCCATTTTTGTGTCACTTCTAGGTTTTTAATATAATTATTAGTTATCCCACCCCAAACCAGTATGTCATAGTTTATATGTGTTTGGGCTAGGCTTGCATAAAGTATGTTTATTTGTGTCGAGTCGAATAATTTTTTATACAGTTTGAATCAATGATCTCAAGTTTTTTGTTACATTCTGTCACATTCACTAGTCCATTTCCAGCAATAGCTCAATGAAAGTTGCAATCGATTCACTTCACAGAAGAATTATCCGAATATGATCTGCAATTATAACGTTTTTAAAACGTTATTATAACGAGTAATTGAACTTTCTATGCTCCGATCTAGTCCGTGCATTTCTTTTTCTGTGCTACGAGCAAAAATTCCCTTTCAAGTTCAATCAATCCGTTACTCTTCACGAAGCATGACGGTCGTCGGCATGATTTTAATTATTATGTTCATTCGTAGCTTTGTCCGTGCTCTGATTATCTTCATTAGTATATTGCATATATTCGGATTCCTCGTTTGCGAGTATATTCAAATTTCTCCAAGCACCTAGTTGGAGATTGTTTCGAAGAGAATCTGCATACATATTAGCAATTCACATAAATTCATAGATATGATGGGTACATTATGAGGGGTTTCAAAGCAAAGAAAATGTTTACTTTGTGAAAGATTTGTTTTTGTATTGATTAGCTTGAAAACTGATGCTTATTGGTTGAGGAATATTAACATGTGATTCAGTCTTATTTTCAGAGATATGAAAAATAATCTGACTCCTGATTATGTTTCCGGTTTTATTCATATTCTATGGGAAATATGTCAAATACTTCATTTGGAAGTTTCGACGAATTGAGATTAAGACAGACTTCGAAGTAGAAATTTTGAGTGGAAAGTCGTAATTTGAGTATAAAATCAAAATTTAGGATACAAGGCAAAATTGCGAGTTTAATTTTCGACATCTTGAGATTGAAGTCGATATTTTGAAATTGAAGACATAATTCAAAGTTTGAAGCTATAATTTCGAATTTAAATTCGAAATTTCGAGATTAAAAGAGAAGTTTTGAGTCGTAATTTTGACTTTAAAGCCGTAATTTTCAGTTTAAAGCCATATTTTGAAACTGAAGTCGAGATTAAAGTCGTAATTTAAAGTTAAAAGTCGTTATTTCGAAGTCGCAATTGCGAGTTCGAATTCGATATCTCAAAACTAAAGTTAAAATTTTGAGATAAAAGTCGCAATTTGAAGTTTTAAGTCGAGTTTTTGAGTGGAAAATCGATATTTCGAAACTAATGTCGAAATTTTGAAATTAAAGTCGTAAGAGTCGTAATTTCGAATTCAAAGAAGAAATTTCGAGTTCGAAGTTGATATTTCAAAACTAAAGTCAACATTATGAGATGAAAG
>WOGP01008323.1:0-11280 GCA_015342065.1 Leptinotarsa undecemlineata
TGACGTCACATCAGTCCACTCGGCGACAAGGGAGTGCTAGCGGATAAGCAAAATACGTGTGCTAAAGCCGTAGAAAGCAAGTTGTGTGTTGTTTACTGCAGTGTGTCAACTGCGTGAATATGAATAATAATAAAAAATTACGTTACAAGTATTGCTTCGTTCCTGAATGCAAGAGTTCTTGCATTTAGCCGTAACATTTGCATTTGCGGTAACAGCTCCAGATAAATGAATTCGATATGGACATTTTATTCCAACAAGATGGAGCACCACCACATTACTCCAGACAGGTAACATTGTTTGAAGCAAAAGTTGTACAAAACTGAACCTACTTCAATATTTAATATACGGCAGAGAATAATAATTATTTTCAAAGATATTGACGTTACTGTGTTCGAAAATGTTCGGCGTGAAATATCGGATAGGTTGTTCATATATCAAGAAGTTCAAGGCAATCATTTCGAGCATCTTCTGAACTGACCTTAAACTTATTACCTCATATTATGTTTTTGAATGTCAATGTATTCAGGCAATTATTAAAAATTCTGCCATTTTGTAGTAGTTGAAGATATTCACATTATATTCTAGAGTTGTGAAGCATTTGTCAGGAGCTTCAAAAAGATTTGTCACAAGACCCCTTTTTTTATTCCATTTTTCCCAGATGGCGTCCAGTTGCCATCTTGAAAGTTTCATCTGTTAATTTCACTTCAAAATAAAGTATCCATGCATTAATTTCATTATTTCAACTTTTTGAGTTGACCCGTTCGAAAAATAAAAGGGGGGGACATTAAAGAAATGCACTGTATCCAGAATAGGCAGTATCGCAAGTATTGGGCTTCCATAAATCCTCATTGGAAATGGAATCATATGCCCAATTTCTACAAGCAGTTGATATTTGAGTTGGAGAAGTTGGAACTTTTTTCATTGGAGATTAACTGACTGGTGAAAAATATTTGGAGTTGCTGCAATGACATATCATTCCAGTAATTTCTGTATCCAAATATGGAAAACCATAATTCATCGGATAGATCTATGTAATGCCTGAAAGCGAGGGGCATTGGAATACTCTCACCAGGTGAGGTGTCAATGGACCAGAACGAATCAAACACAGCAGATGAACGTCGACTAGATTACTCCATTGTCCTTTCAGTTCTCCCAACGCTTGATCATGTTAACAAACCTAGGACGCCAGGTGATGCAGTCAGAAAGCAAGTTGTCTCATTCTCACATACAGGATAATTCATGAATCTGCGTTGCATCAAATTCTTGACCAGCCGAAGCAAAATCTTCACCATTAGAGAAGCAAACTTCCCCGGACCAAATAACGTGATAAATTAAATTCAGAAGTTGACCTATGTGTGGAATTTTAATGAATGTGATGCGTTACTCGAAAATAAATTCATCATAACCTTCAAATGCATAAAACTATCGCTTTTACCCCATTACGTTATTTCATTCACCCCATAATATTTAAATCGAAAAACATAATTCTATTAATGCTATTCTAAATTTCTAATTGAAATTTGTAAATTATTCAATTACCTGCTTATATTCATCGCACTGTGATAGTGATCTTGGAAAATAATCTCTCTCCTTTTTGGAGGATGCTACCCTGTTCTCCTTTTCGATTTTCAAAAGGGATGTTTCCACAAGCTGTTTCGAATCTTTCTGAAAAAAAAATTGTTCAAATATTTCTGAAAAAAAGTGCAATCAGTTTTATCGAATCCAGTTTGAAACTTTTTCAAAAGCCAAGTAGAAAGTGTTAATGAAATTTCAAGTCATGATTACATATTTTCACTAATATTTTTTTAAACCACAATGCATTAGATTCAGCAAACTTGTGCTTGTTGAATCAAAATAGTTGCACGTGACCCTGGTTATTAGCGAAGTGCATCCTTGGTATCTGGTCTCTAGATTTTACTGAATGAATTAGTAAGTGAGAGATAAGAGAGGGTGCTAGGAATGATTCGGATCTAGCAAAAGAAAAATATGGATGCAGATGAGAAAGATTCTAGAAACTTCGTGTCTATTTAAACACCCGGAGTGCCAGTTCAATAATTGTTGATATTGAAGTATGATACGCCACTTTTTAAAAAACTCGGAGGCCTTACAATAAATATAAATTCCAATTCAAATTTTGCATTAGAATCAGAACTAATTTAGCCGAAAAGTTTTAAATAGTTGGATCCTTTTTCGGTCAGAAATTTCGGAAAATGGATTTTAATTTTTTATGGCTTCATTTTTCGAAGGATTCGAAAATAATTTGCACTTCCACATTGCCACTTTTTCCCTACACAATGGTTTTTAAGATTTGCTATCCGACGTTTCGTCTTCCGGCCACCATCATCAACTTATTTTTATATGCGCAACATTAGATTCTTTCTGTTTTGAATAAAACCAGATTTTACCTTGTCAATGATGTATCATAAGTCAACATTCTTTTTCGAAAAATTGGGGATATTGAAAAAAAAAATTCTTATTATAATAGGCTTTGACTTCACGAATAAAGAAAAAAGAAATGAGAAATACGATGGAAACAGTGTTAGGACATCTGAAATGTATTTAAACTTGTAGAGAATCCGGGTAGGATCCTCTACTTGAGAAGATCTTATTTAGTACGTCAACCATTGACGTTTAAATGAACAATAATAACATAATAACAATTTGATATTTTCTCTTTAACAAACTTCCAACCTCCCTATGGCAGGAATTCACTTTCATTCAACAAACTTCGTCACTTGTTTTCCTCAAGAAATGAAGATTTTGACATTCAATTTTTGGGTTTTCATATTGAGTTACTTACAGAACAGCAGATATCTCGGATCACACTTGCACCAGAATAGTTCCCTTTTTGTTCTATAGTTTCATCTACAAACATCTTTCATCATCTTTCAAACTGAATCACATGACAGGTGACACTGTCAATTGTTTTGTGTATCTCGCTTTGTTCTTAAACCACATGGCTTTTACCGGTAATCCATAATTTCAAAACAAATAACGATTTTTAGTAAATTTTAATTGAATATTCTTCTTTGTATCCAGTGAGGTGTCTACATCTTTTAATTCAATGATTTGGTTATTGTATTGACATGTTTCAATTGTTTAAATGTAACATTCTTTTCGATACGGCCAACCTCACTTACAGTGACCTCGGATATTAATAATTTTTATATTTTATCATCATCATAAAAACATTTTGTAGCTTTTCCCTGAAGTTGATAATAAAATTTATGGAAATATTGGAATAACTTGTGTTATAAGACTACACTTCCGTTCAGCTGATCACCCAAAGATAATTCCCAAGTTTTGGTCTTAACTAGTTAGCAAAGACTATGCGTGCGTGCGTGCGTGCGTGTGTGTGTGTGTGATGAGAGATCAACAAGTAATGAGACATATAATATTCATAAACAAATATATTCCACAAACAATGCACATTGAAATATTTAACTCGAACCACTACCAATATTAAAAATCTGAATAAAATATTCCTGAATCTTTTCATGTTACAAATATTAGAAATGTATTTCAATTTGGATGTCCCCACTCTCTAAAAAATGTATACTGAAATAACAATTCTGTCAATTCATCAGCACTAATTGAAAAATAATTAAATATATCATTTCAATGAAAAAGAAAAAGTAAATTACATGAAGAACTGAGCGAGATATACGTTTCTCACTTCAAAAACTGAACCCACAAATGAAGTATTTTAAATGAGTGGAATGGTTCTTCAATGAATTTCACTTATCCAAAACATCCAATCCAATATTTTATTATTGATACCCGGAATGCATTATCACTATTTGAAAGTAATAAAACAGAATTGGAATAAAAATGAAATAGATATTTTTCTCATAGGTTCCTCATGATCATTTACAACTTTTCATGACCCGGAGAGCAACTTGCATTCTCGTGGTTGAAAAGTACTCATTACATTTTCAGTTTCGTGGCCAGGTACCAATCCTTTTTCTTTTGGGCATATTGATTCTTGAAAAAGAATGATAAAAATTATAAAACAAATTATACAAAAGAATGTGTCTTTCACTTACTTTTCTCTACTGAAGATACACAACAGAAATCACTCTCGTTTAAACATGTACTTAGTCAAACCAACAAATCCCACACACCAAGTCTCCTCGGTCCTAAAATGAAGTATTGCAGGTTAAGCACCTTGATTTAATTACTTACTTTTCTCAAAGACTAAATATGTAACTCTACTGTTTGAAGATGCAAAAACAAACTATTCGCTGTACTGCAAATTGGACAGCCTCAAACTATTAATGGTATAGTAAACATGAGAAAATGACACTTTGATTATAACACCAATGCAAACCGCCATGTTGAACCAATTGTCGAATTTAAAGAAAATCTGTCAAGCGTTAAGGGGCAATCGCTTTCACAGAGCTTCGACTGTTGCGCCCTACACTTCAATTGACCAATGAGAAACATTTACACCAATACTTCACTTCCCCATTTATCTGTTGCCAGGATTTGTCGCTTTGTGATTGAATAATTTCAACTACAAAAAGACAAATAGGATGAGAATAAACATATTTATTAATGCAATTGATTAATTTATTGGACCATTCGAATTTTTTTTTGTCGTTTCCAATAGTTGGAGCAATTCATCAGAATCTTCGCGATGAGTTTTAAAACTGGTTAACACTATAAGATTCATATATAATAAGTTGATTATTCGATTTCATTTTTTTATAATATAATATCAAATTATTTGAATACGTTAATACTCAATCGAAATAACGAACACATTTGGAGCATAAAAAACCCCAGGCAGTTCCGAGAAACTCGACCTCAAGTGAGATTTAGTATTTAACGTGTGGGCAGGAATTTTAAATGATAGAATTTTGGGTCCTCATTTATTTGACGGAATTCTGAATGATGCTCCACCGCACACTACCAGATGAGTATCTAATTACCTAACTGAAAGGTTTGGTGATAAATAGATAGGAAATGATGGGCCGGTGAAGTGGCCAGCAAGGTCTCCAGACTCAAGTGTTATTGGTACATTATTATGGGGTACACTGAAAAATAGAGTTAAGGGTCAGAGGAAATATCAAAATATTGAGGACCTTCAACACAGCATAGTTAGAGAGTTCGAAAGATTGAGGAGGAGGAAAATTAATCGTACAGTGAATAATATTCGAAGAAGGGCACAGTTGTGTTATTATGATTCACGTTTGTCTTTACATTTTAGTTGATTATTGTTATTTGTTCAAAATTATATTTTCATTGAAAATGACACAATGTCTAATTTACCTCACTCACACCTCGTTTATCAAATTTTAACTGTCGATTCTGTCTCCGTATTTTTTCATTGGCTTTTCAAACAAACCAAACTCGGTAATATTTTGACCCAATATCTTGAACATAGTTAGATGTGGTTATCGTCTTTCGGAATACAAGTTCAAATACATTTCCGATGTCCTAACACTGTTTCTATCGTATATGTAATAAATTTGTATCATTCGTGAGTCATTTTTCGTCAATAACAAAATGTCATTGAGTGTAAGAAATTGAAAGTCAAATTTAGAAACATCAAAGTCAAAGCCTATTATGCTAAGAATTGAATTTTTTCAATATCTCCAATTTTTCGAAAAAGAATGATATCTCATGATACATTATTGAAAAGGTAAAATCTGGTTCTATTCAACACAGAAAGAATCCAATGTAGCGCTAGTAAGAAAAAATGAAGTTGGTGATGGTGGCCAAAAGACGAAACGTCGGACAGCAAATTTGAAAACAAGATTATGTAGATGGGAAAAAGTGGCAATGTGAAAGTGCAATTTATTTTCGAGTCCTTCAAAAAATGAAGCCAGAAAAAACCATTTTCCGAAATTTCTGTTTTTTCCGGATATCTTCGGATATTCTCGGAATATCAGAACTCTCTCAACGGCATATTGTTAGTCAAGTAAATGCACAACTCTACCTCAATTTAAACATCTTCGTATCTCTCATAGTTTCCGAGATCCCAATGATGAGGATCGAATTTGAAACACCCTGTATAAGAAAAGCAGACATTTTACTTCGTCTGGAATCACCCTCCCGTAACTGGCGAGGAGCAAGTACTCTGGAACTGGCCTATCGATGATCGTCGCGAAATAAATAATCACAGCGTACGCTGTCATTATTTGACACACCTCTTCCAAATAAAGACGGTACCCTTCCGCAACAAAGCTGGATCGTTTTCGAGATATTTTTACAATTGTCTATATCGATGCATATTACTTAGCTCCTAGAGCGCTAAATGAAGTTGCTGGGAACATAACAAAAAATGATTATGTGGTGGTTCTGGTCAAAATAAACAGCTTTTTCCTGTTCATCGAAAAATCATTCGTTTTCGAGATACAAATAACAAAAATTGCAAAAGATTCATGATAAAAACCAACTATGTTTTGAAAAATTTCAACAACTCATGTCTCGAAAACGAATGATTTTTCGATGATCATTATTTTCGAAAAAGTTGTTCATTTTGACAAGATCCACCACATACTCAGCAACTTCACTTAGCGCCCTAGGAGCTAAGTAATATGCATTGATATAGAAATGTGTAAATATCGCAAAAACGATTACATTCTGCGTTGTTGAGTAAGTGTACCTTTTTTTACTTGGAAGAGGTGGGGGATTTAGGTTTTTTCATGAAAAGTAAGTACCAAAAGTTTACTGCCAAAAATGTTACGGCAATTGAAACCAATAATGACATCGTACGCTGCGCCCTCTCGATGTTACATAAAAAAGAATTCAAAATTATAATTTCTGACGTCAAAAAACCCAAGTACCAAATTTTGTGAAAACAACTTATTTTTGCAAAAGTTATTTTCGAAAAACAAAAAAAAAACAATTTCAACACCCTGTATATCTGAAATGTAGCTTCAATTTAGAGCAATGGTAAGGAATTACTGACACTGGCGAATACAAAGAAATTACATTTCTAGAAGCAATGAACCTAGAGAAACATGCACCAACACAAACGATATTACCATTACCTGATGTAACCTAAGTACAAGCAAAATTTTAAGAGACATCCGGATGAAAGGAGAGGACCTGCACTAGGGCGTTCTAACCGTATAACAAAACAAACAAGAAGATAAAACGTTTAGTTTGAGAAGAGCCATGAAGATGATAGCATGGTCTGCTATCGAAAGCGCTCGCCTATAATATTCAGAAGTTATTAAATCTTTAAGTCCTTTTTTTTGAACAAATTAAAACTTCGAAAATAGAAGAAAACTAGTTGAAACTAATTAAAGATATCAATATAAGAGACTGAAAACGCTGTATACCTAGAACAGAGCAACAAATGAATTCATTCTGTTCTAATGGTGATTCATCTCGTTGAAATTTTGTATTTTTTCAGTTCTTGATGAAGTTCTCTACAATTTTTTTCAAAATGTTAAAATATGAGTGTTTTTTTTAATCATCAAGGTATTAAAAATGTTTTTAAGTGTACCTATAAATTGGTGGTTTACAATTATTTGCTCATTTCATAGATTAGTATTGGTATTATAATTATTTGCTATTATCATTACTTTTTCCAGGAGGTTGTGCTGGTTATCGCGGTTTCCAATAACTTTTTTTAATGAAAATGTAGTTTCGTTTGAATACAGTCTCCCTTTAACTGTGGATGCAAACCATTCACAATTTTTATTAAATTTTCCATAAATCACATCTTTGTTTACTAGCCTGTCATATTAAGCTGCGAAAAAATACTAGTAATTGGTCTTCAGTCGACTGTCTGTTTTGATAATGACGATATGGTGAGCCATTTCAATGGAAAGCGTCGTGAAAATCATTTGAAATTTACCATCATACATATTTCTCGTTCACTTTGTAAATCAGCATAAATCAGATATCTCAGTAATAAAACTACTAAATTATCAATTTTACCTGGTTATGTTTTTCTATTTCATTTTTGGTCTCAGTTAATTTTGCTTTTTTGGCATTAATTCGTACGCCATTTTCCAATACTTGAAACTTTTCTCTATTGTCCATAAAATTTTTTTTCTGTCCATGTTTGATTCCCACGTTCGCTGCTGTTGTTGAAAACTTTTTAAGTGCAACATGATGGAGGTTTTCTTCGTTATCTTGATGAATTTGAAAAGTAGCCATTTCCAGTAGTCGCGAATACTTAGTTAAATCTAGATGAAAGGGCTGGTAAAAGATTCAGAATATCACAAAATTTGATGGATCGGCAAAACCTTCCACAAATGAGCAATAAAAACGGCTAAAACGTCAGAATGAGATGTGACGTTTTTGCAGTTTTTTGTTATTTTTTATTTATTCAGGTATACTCTCGTACTTGATGAAAATTTTTAAAAAATGTTGATTGATGTCAATTTGGCATTCATATGTCTCAGTAAGGTTTCGTCATAACA
Organism: Leptinotarsa undecemlineata; assembly: GCA_015342065.1. NCBI lineage: Eukaryota > Metazoa > Arthropoda > Insecta > Coleoptera > Chrysomelidae > Leptinotarsa > Leptinotarsa undecemlineata. Next base: position 8,388 of record WOGP01008323.1, read on the forward strand.
ACAAACTTAAATTACATTTATGAAATTTTCGATTTTGCTGAAATCCGGAAGGTTGAAATAGTTGTGACATCTATTGGTGACACCGAAAATTTTGCTTGGAAATACAATTATATAAATGAAAGAAATCTGTAATTGCAACGAGTAATATTTAATTTAACCATTGTCTTGAGGCTTATGATTTAACAGTTTGCGAGGAATAAAACTCAAAGTCATCCTCACAATTTAATGTCACCATCGAATGTTAGTGCGGTAAAACCATCAATTAGAACATGTTTCGAACCAATATAGGTTCATCATCAGTTAATATTTAAACTTCTACAATAAAAGGAAGAACAATGCATCAATAGTTAATACAATGCAGTATAAAGAACTTACCTGGAGAAGAAAATATTTTTTATTTTATAATGGAAAAGAAAAGGAATTATCACGTGTTGTTAACGAAAATATTGAAAAGATTAACCGAAAATAATAATTTTATTTGTACAAAAACTGATATTACAAAGAAATAACATAAAACCAAACAACAACCAACAAATAAAAATTGAAATATTGATAAAAGCTGAAAATTTAAAATTATTATTAACAAAACATGAAAAATTTAAATTAAAAGATTTCAAACCAAGTTATGTCATGACGTTTCGATTGTTAGTATCCATAATCGTCTTCGGGTGATAACTGGACTTATTCCTCCGAGATCTGACTATTTATAGGCGCATAGGCGTTTGATTAGAGGTTTCCATATGTCACGTATCTCTACGCTAGCTTGACTAAATGCGTTGTTGGACAACATATACGCGGCTTCTTTGAATTTTCTCCTAAATCAGTGTTCCTCTTTGTGGATGAGTCCAAACATGCTCTGCTATTCCGGATTTGCTGGTTTCTCCTCGCTGTGTGTGTTTCTTGTGCTCAGCAATGCGAACTTTTAATGGCCTCTTAGTTTCACCGATGTATGATTCTCCGCACTCGCAGGGTATCCGGTAAATGCAATTCTTGGAATCGCAGTACGAGTTTGATGGCCTGGTTTTTGTGAGGCTGCTACGGATAGTGTTCCCAGATCTGAAGCAGGTCCAGATGTTATACTTAGAATAAATCCTTCGTATCTTTTCCAATAATACTCTGATGTAGGGAAATACAATTACTGGTTTTCTTCCTTGTGGGGCTCTTGTTGTCTTCTAGCTCAAGCCTGTTCCACCATCACTCTGGAGTAACCGTTCCCTTGAAGGTCATTTTTGATACCTTTTCGATACCTTCCTTTGTATAACAGATCCCGAAAGCACGGTCTAGTAGAGATGATTCCTCTCTATGTCGATTGATGGTGGTTGGATTTCTGGTTCGGATACTGTCCTGTGTGAGTGGGTGTTCGTTATACAGATGTTTCCTATTTAGTGTCGATCCTCTTCACCAATACGTCTGAGAAAGGCAATTCTGTGTGGACTTCCTTCTCCATTGTGAAAGTGATGGAAGGACTTACGTTATCGCTGTGCTTCAGGAAAGTGTCTAGTTCTGCATTCATATGGTTCCATATTATGAAGGTGTCGTCTACGTGTATTTTTTGAATTTTTTTCAGGGATTTCAAATCAATTTATATTGTATTAGACAATGGAAGTCCGAACTGATGAAATATGAATACATTGTTGGATTGAACAATCCTTTAAGAACAATGCTAAATGAAAGTATATTGACATCTCTCCTTAGGAAGACGCTATCTTTGAAATCGACAGAAAAGTCAACTGTTTTTGTACCATGTTGAACCTTGTTTAACTTGGATCCCATAGATGACGTCTTTCTAAAGGGAAATATGACCATGATCAGTCTAATATTAGAGAAAAAGTGGATTAATCGACAAAATTTATTGGAGCTTCTGGATATTTCGATACGAAAACTGTCAGACTCATCAATGATCCATTTCCTTGCAATTCCTTGTCCCATTGAAAATCCATTCCAACTGTCATTGGAAATCCAATTCAAAATTCTATTGTATTAATTACTGAATTGTTCAGCACACATTTACTTACTCTACGTTTCTGTCGGATGATTATCATCGGTCTCCTCCCAAATGACACTATTGTTTATATTCAAATGTAACTTTAATTGAGATACCATTATAAAAATGAGGGACTAACAAGTCGTTAGATTTCCTCGAACATGAAAAGTGATCATTTATAATATAATTATCGAGACATTACGACTAACTGATTATATCTTTTCTTTTCCCTTTGCCTTGTCTCGAACCTTTATTATCATATTGAATATATCGTTATGCTTGAGGAGTTTGTGTGACACTCATATAGCATTTTTGTAAATTTTCTTTTTGAAGAAGTAAATGAAAAGCAGATTGAAAACTTGTTTGGAGCGGTGAATCGGTGCAGTAGTAGTGCGCCGACTCACGATCGAAAGGTCGAAATTTATCTAGTTGAAATGGGGATGATTCTGCAACGTTACATGGCTGTCGAACTGCAAATATTATTATTAACATTGCTGCCCAGAACACGAGGCTAATGACCAAATTTGTGATATTGATAACTTATTTATTTTGTGGAAATTCATCTTCAATTAAATGATATAGATAAAATACTTTATTACATAAGTTCGGACTTCCATTGTCTAATATAATATAAATTGATTTGAAATCCCTGAAAAAAATAAAAAGATTAAATAAAAATAACAATTTTACTGAACACAAAAAAACTGAAATTACAAGGCATTAACATACAAGCTACAAATAAAAAATAAAAAATTGAAATATAAATAAAAGCTGAAAATTAAAAATATTATTAACAGAAATGAAAAATAAAAATAAAGATTAGAAGATTCTAAACCAAGTTACGTCACGACGTTTCGATTGTTAGTATCCACAATCGTCTTCGGGTGATAACTGGACTTATTCCTCCGA
>WOGP01008324.1:0-11280 GCA_015342065.1 Leptinotarsa undecemlineata
CTTTGTAGCAAAACAACTGACTCCTGCATGAAAGCTCATCGACGGAATTCATTTGTTTAGTCAATTACCAAAATTTGGATGATTTTGAATATTCACTTGAAAAGTTATCACAGAAAAACATTTTTCATTTTGTAACTTCGAGGGCCCGTAACTTGGTAACGAAGGATTTTAGGAAAAAAAGTTATATGAAGTACTGGTGATATTTTGACCCATCTATACATTCCCGAGAGGAAAAGAGGAAGTCCAGGGACACGCTGATATTATAATTATCTATTCCCTATCTGGGGTAGACATTATCTAGTTTGTATATAACATATTTCATAAACCGTCGTTGGACAGATTCAAGTGATTGAATGTGTGAAGTATATATAGGTTATCATATAAGACAGCCATATTCTAAACAGGATCTAACAAATGAGTTGTACAGAATGATAAAACTTTCCATGTTTCTGACATTTTTACAATTTCTGAATATGAGCCCTAACATTCTTTTTGCGGCATTTAGACTTTACTCTATGAGTGCAATGAGAGTTTGGTATCTATCAAAGAATACCCTTCAAGTCTTTGCAGCTGTCTGTTTCTACCAGTAAATAATTATATATTGAATAATTGTGGTCAATAGTGTTATGTTCTTTACATAAGGTGATATATTTACATTTACTTCAATTGAGTGGAAGAACACCAGAAAGCTAATTTATTCAAGTCATTTTGTAGTATTTCATTGTCATTAGGTGACTCTATGATACGAAAAACCTTCAGATCATCAGCAATTAATAGAATTTCGCTATCTATATCTAATTCAATATCGTTGAGGGAGATTATCACAGTTTTGCTGGGGTTAACAGACATCTGATCATTCAGGCACCAACTGTAAATAACATCTATCGTGCTTTCGAAGATAATACAAGTTATTCTTCCCGATGTGGACCTTACCAAGATGACAAGGTCATCTGCAAAGGCTTGCAGATCTATTTTTCTTCTGTCAAGGGCATCAAGCAAACTATCCATCAGGAGTGACCACATAAGGGGAGATAGTACCGCACCTTGATGGCATCCTCTGGTGATCCTGAAGCTGATGGCCTCCCTTGAAAAGTCGTAGTTGCAGTTCTGTTTACCGGCATGGCATATATTCAGCCAGTTATGGTCGATTCCATACATTTCCTAGCCAGATACGATTCTATAAATTTAGATTGTCAAATGGTTCTTTGATATCGAGAAATACAGCAACCGCAATGTCCTTGTTGTCAATGGATTAGGGGACTTTCTCTACAAGGTTGTTTATTGCTAAATCTGTCAATTTTCCGGTTTGATAAGCATACTGGTGGTTATTCAGGGGGAATGTATATAATGCTACCCTCCTGATGTGTCCGTCCAGTGTCCTTTTAAGTCCTATCAATAGGAAAAATGTGAGGCTGATTGGTCGTTCCGATTTAGGGTGTAGATCTTTACGACACACTTTAGGTATATATAACACCCTTGCTGCCAATCAATTGGGTGGTATATAGTTCCACGCCAGACTAGTTCTATACAATTTTATGAGAATAGGTAAAATTATTTCCAATTCGTTATGAAGAAGAGCTGGAAATATACCATCCTCTCCAGGATGGTATATTTCCAGGGCTGAAACGACTTGAAAGCCCATTCAACTTCCGGTGCTGTGATAACCTTCTTGACGATCTCCCATTCGTTTTTTAAGCGTTTAGCGCCCTCGAAGATGGGAGGTCTGTTGTTATCAAGAGTCAGATTTCTAAGAAAGTGGTTTTCTATCAACAGCTCTAACGTGAATGTTCCATTGGGTCGTTTAAGCGACCCATTTTCAGCAGTCGGCTCGCTAGAGAGAATCTTGTGAATTCCTGTGCTGCGTAGTAAATCAGATATACTCTCACAGAACTTCCTCGAAGACTCCCGTTTTGCCTTTCTGATATTTACTCTAAGATTAAAAATTTCAAAATTCCAGAAAATTTAGTATCAGTCAACATTCACCGTTCTAGTTCTACAACTCAACAATAGTTGATTGGAGAGTGGTTGCTCAAATTAACTTTTTTGTAGCAAATTCAATTTCCCACAAAATCTGCACACTCATTCTTCCTAAAAACCGAAAAATCCAGTTGAAACCGAAAAAAAAATTTTTTCTAATGTTATTTATAAGTAAAATCGAATTTTTGAATGAGCGAAGCCTCTAATTGACTCAAATTTTTTTTTCCAACAGGATTTTTTTTATGAATCATCAGATTTTCAAGTAGGACCAGAGACAAACATCGCTGAAAAATAAAACATCCTAATATTTATATGTTAGTTTTCTACAAATCAATAGCTAGTTGGCCTGAAAATCTAGAGAAGAAAACTGGATTGGATAATTTAAGAAATACTTGCTACATGAATAGCATTTTACAAGTACTGTTCATGACGAAGAATTTCAAGAACGATGTTTTAATGATGAACGAGAACGGGAATGTTTCCTACTTATTCATCAAACTCAAACACCTGTTCATGCAGCTGCAGTTTCGTAAGAATGTATCATTTTTCCCTCCAATCGGATTTCCTGGAGTCTTTGAAGTCCACTTGATACTCGTTAGGACAACAAGAGGATTGTTCCGAATTATTGAGGTTCTTGTTAAATACTCTTCGTGACCAAAAAATAGCAGAATCAATACTCCTGACTGCTCTGGATTGAATGATTCCGTACAGTCTATCTCGTCTTGTGTTTGTAAATCTTTTGCTGGAAAAATCCCAACTTGTTTACTTTGTAGTAAATGTTTAAGAGGTAGCGAACACTTATTTGAATTTCTTGAAATTCAACTGGCGTTTCGTAATATGACTAATAACCAGTACGTGCAAAGGTTATTGTTAAATCATCTGAAAATGAAATTTTTAACAGGTGATGATCGACTGTATTGCCAAACATGCGCCAAACTAAGTGACTGTTATAAGGAAACAAGTATAGCTGAGGCACCAGTCAATCTAATAATAACACTGATGATCTTTAAACAAGACTCAACCTCTGACGGAAGCAAGAAACTCTTTCGAAGGTTCGAAATAGATGAACATTTGAATATAGCAGACTACTTTTATAGTTGATGTAATGTATATTCATGCAGTCATTGTTCATTGTGGTTCTGACATTGGATTTGGTCATTATTATGCCTTGTTCAAAGACGAAACGGGCTGGTTTAAGTTGAACGATAGTCGTGTCAAGAAGTGTTCTGGACATGTATTGAATGTATTGGAGATACCCTAAATTTTGTTTTGTGAGAGAGGACAGATCAAGATCTTCAGATGATGGGGTGCTGCAGGATTGATATCTAGAGAAAACTACATCTATTCTTGTTCCATGTCTTGTGGTAGGCCCATTTCGGTTATTATTCATTTGTAGTTTCAATTCACCTTGTAGAAAGTTTACCAACAGTTGTTCATCTTCGGGCACGAAATTAACATTGAAATATCCTGCTGAAATTAGTGGCATCGTATGATAGTTGTCTCCTAATTCTACTCTGCCGTATATCTGTGCTCGCATTTCTCTCTCGTCCCTACAGTAATATAAGAAACCAGCTTACTCTTTAAGTCAAGGGCGCGCCTTCCCCGATCACATAGCTTACTAACCAAGTCAAGCGCGCGTAAAGGGTTTTACTTTTAAACCATAGAAAAAACATCAGCAGAAGGAAAGAAGAAAGTAGAACAATATACTTACATGGAAGACTGGCGAGAATGTCTGAGTAAAACAAAAAACAGAACGCCGAAGATATTGTCAATGTATCACAGTTGTATTAAAAAAAAGAAACGAAGTGTTTTAGTCTTGAAAGATACGAAAGAAGACATGAAAATGAACAGGTGAAAATCAAGGACAGACTAGAAAGAAGTTGAGAACGATTAGGACAGATGTTTGTCGTATCCAAAACATTGAGTTCGTTCCTGATGAAGGAGATCTGAAACCTCAAAAGTCAAAGTACTTATGAGAACTGCCATTTAGTATTAAATTTTCGGATGTTCTCAATTCAAATTCATTTCTCATACTAATCCAATACAGTTATTTATTCATTGTAAACTGTTTTACTCTACATACACAATAATCTAGGACATAATATAATTATGGATTCAGAGTTGAGTCTACATTCTCAAATTTCTTTATGCGAACTTAACACCTGAATAACTCCGAAAAAAATTGAAAGTGAAGTTGCATTGTAAACGTTTTCAGTCACCTGCTTATCCTGAAAATCAACTCCGTTTATCTATCCGTTACAAATGAATAACCCTATTATATCGTATAGTTTAGCAAAACAGCACCAAAGGTGATGAGTTAACAAGTACTCGAATAATCGCTACTGAATTTCATTTGTTATTATTATAATTCTCTGTGGGTAGGTGTCTCGTCGTCTTTGTCAGTGGGAATCAGATGTCATCGCAAAATTTATACATGCAATCATGCAAAACAGGTAAGTGCTGGCAAAGGGCGATGCTTTGTGAAAATACTAAAATCGTGGTCCAACTGCTTTTAGCTACTTTATATGAGCGAACAGGTTCCATAAATCGTCGTGGAATTACCAAAAAATCATATGTGTTCATTTCATATGAAGTTTGCATCTTGGTATTCGAATTGGCTGAAAGATTCAATTCTTATAATAAGTGAAACACAAGAAAAACATTATGTTTTGTACTGCTGAAATTATTCTTCTCATTTCGCACTACTGAAAGCCAACTAGCTAGAGCACCTATCTACGAATTGTCTACGATTTTCATCATTATTATGTTTTTGGTGTAGTATATGTGTTCATTTCAGTATATGTGTTCATTTCATATGAAGTTTGCATCCTGGTATTCGAATTGGCTGAAAGATTCAAATCTTATAATAAGTGAAACACAAGAAAAACATTATGTTTTGTACTACTGAAATTATTCTTCTCATTTCGCACTACTGAAAGCCAACTAGCTAGAGCACCTATATACGAATTGTCTACGATTTTCATCATTATTATGTTTTTGGTGTAGTTCCAGTAAGTTACTGTATATACTGCTGAGATTATCAATGTCAGTTTTCTCATTCAGACAATCAGAGGACTTATTAATTTCAGTCATTTCAAGAAAAAAGCTTTTGGATTTTTTTCTGTATGTGAAGCTTTGATATTAGAATAATTTGGTGTATGTCCTGTTTCTATAGATTTTTGTGCTAATGCATATGATTTCTTTTTATATCACTTTTATGTGCTGTTATTCAATCATTAAGGTTGTTCCAATATAATCCAAGTTACAATTGTTGCAAGGAATATCCAAAATCACATTTGACTCTTTTGTAGTATCCATTTTATCTTTCAATTCAGTATTCAAATTCTTCATAGTTTAAATATTTTTTAGCATGTTTTGATATTTTTGTTCATTATGAAAAAAATTTATGATATTTGAGGCAAAATTTCCTAGATTGGGTATAGAATAATAAGAAAAATAATCAGGTGAATTATCAATTAATTATATAGGCCCTGAAGAAGCTTTCTATCACAAGCGGAAGCTTGGCAAAATAAAGCAGAGTTTTGATTTGGATTTTTGGCTGACAATTCCCGATAATCCATTTTTTATTGTCTTCCTCACTTGCCTCAGGGCTCTTCAGCACCAGTCTGGATAACATTGAAAGAAACACACACAATTCATTCATGAAATTACGGTTCCATGTCCCGGAATGTGTTTGATCTATTCATGTCATCGATGACATCGTAAAGACATTCATTCCCTTATTCGATTAAATTCCAGCTGAAAGAATCTTGTTTGAATTGAAAGATGGAATAATATATACAACTAAAATATTTCTTTCTCAAAAATTAATAACCCTAAAAGTATAACCCTTTTAATTTGACGACTTAATCGTGACTTAATCAAATAAGCCCATGAATGTCATTACGATGTCATCGATGACATGAGTATATCAAAGTCATTAAGTGAAATAACATGGTAATTTTATAAATGAATTGTGTATTTTTTCTCATTATGTTATCCAGATTGGAACTGAAGAAACCTTAAGCCAGTGTCTTACGCCGAAAAATCGGATGTCTACCAGTGAGGATGACAGTGTTCCATGTAGGTGAAATATTACCTCTTTCATTTAGTATACTGAGTAGCAATTCTGTGAATGATATCTGATTCAAGTCCATAACGAATGTTTGAAATACAAACTGAGTAGAGAAAAAAGTTTTTATGTAAAAGTATTTCTTCCGAAAGTACTTTTCTTTCGTGTAATTCAATGTTTATATGAAAGTAGTAGTAGGTTTTTCTTCCAGTTCGTCTGAAAGTTACTTCTTTGCATAATCCACACGTCTATGTATAGAGTTACTTCTTTTGAAATCGACTGCTTCCTTCCTTTCCTTGGAAGATTCCAAATTTTTTTTTTATTTCAACAGTTCCGCGGATTATCCTGGCCTGAAAAGTATGTTCGATATCAATAATTTTGCTATTTATGTATTTCATTATGTGTACTGTGTCATGATGATGTTTGTATATAAATGTGGCTGGATCTGATTTAAGGACATTAAGCTCATGTTCATAGGCTCTCTTAGAGACTCTTTTATTGGTCTGGCTGATGTAAGTTCTGGAGCAGGTGGAACATGGAATTTCGTGTTCGCCCTGTGCCCTATTGGATATCCTGTCAGATATTCGTAGAAAAGTGAAAATTCAATTGCTGACTATGAATAGTGTTTTTATTTCGTGTATTTTCAGAATTCGATTCACTTTGTCGGTAACTCCATGAATATAAGAAAGAAAAGTTTTTGGGTGATCCGTCTGTTCATCTGTCCGTCTGTGATTTTCAAGGAATGTTGCAATTTCCACAAGTTCTAGTTTGTAACCTCTATTCCACTAGGCACATATTGTTTTGGTTGCTAGATATTTCAGCCCTACCAACTAGGTCCATATAGTGTTATATGAGAAATGGTTGTAAAAGAATGTATGGCATTTATATTCATTACACCTTTTGATAAGACTAATGCCGATTTACCAGTCTGCCTGTGGCATCTTGATCAACTTCCCAGATTTCAAGGCTGTAAGTATGCGATTCATTAATGTCAATTGTGAAAGAGTGGCTTTTTACGTTTCGAGAAGTTCACTATAGTATTTTTGCGGTACCTGTGAACAATCTCCCTTCTACAGTGCATAGAAAATATCTAATCTACGTTTGAATCGAATCATTTCTGGATTGTTTTATTCATTCTTGAATATTGGAATATTCTTTAGAAAACCTGAGATTCCTGAGGAATCCCACCAAAATCTGGATAATTGTCCTATGAACCAGAACTCTGCAAAAAAATTTCTCACTGCAACCAAGTTTCGATTTTCAATTTGAAAACGTTCACCCTGTAAAATATATTAGGTAGGGTTTACGAAATTACTTCATTTTATTTTCAGATGATGTTCCGATTCTATCTATTAATTTTTTTTGAATAGTTCCTATAAAATATACTTTTCCGTTTCAGTATCTTGTTCGAAAAATTCCAAATTAAAACCAAGTTAGTTGGTATCAATCATATTTTCAGTCATTCTCCAAATTATGATAACCGCTAATATGATTAACGATGTGATTTATGTAATATTCATAACCAATAATTATATCAAATAACCTATTTCGAAGTGAATTAATTATGGCTCCGAAGTAATAAGATGATTATTCAATGTCTCAATCATTGAAATCGATCACCTACCGTTGATCCGCATTAATGATTTCAGTTAAATTAATTATACAAAATTACTGTTCATGATATTCGAGGTTCATGACCATATGATAAGCCTAATATCAGAAGTACATCAGAATTACGAAAACATTCTCTTTCACTTCTTAAGTGTATTGCAATAAATAAATAATGCTGAGGGAAACGAAAATAAGGGTTGCAAGTCAAAACAATGGACATGAAAAGACAAGAAAAAAATGTTAAATCAATTGATGGCCCTATAGATTGAAAATGAACTCAGTATATGAATAAGTAAATAATATACCATGTATTAGTCTTGGTATTAGTCAGACAACAATGTATTTATATTAACTACTTCAATATTGTGAATTGTAAAACAAGATACATCACCTTGATGACACTACTACTAATAGTCTGTCGTCAAACTTGGTCTGCCCGTTGTTCGTCAACCTAGGTGTGTTCGTTGTCGTAGTTCTTATAACATCCCTTTGGATAGGATGTCGACCGTTGAATATGATTTTGATTGTCAAGTTGGCGGGAATTTGGTCAAAATGTTGAAGAAAACCAATTGCTAAATTGTCGATGTTTCGAAACTTTATTGTTTCATCTTCAGGACTCTGAAGTATGAGAACAAGACATATATATTAAAATGGAAATTTACAAAGCAGTTCTGTAAGAACCAAAATAAATTATGTAATATAGCAATCGTTAAAAAATAACAAATGAACACTTTACAATAAAAACGTTGATGAGTACTTACAATTAGGGCGGCTTTTAGAGTTGAAGAGTAAAGTGAATAATTTTGACATCAAATATAAATACGTTCACAGGTTTCTGAAAGACGTTGACACAGACACAAAGGGATTAACAATCTGATCTGTCTGTAAATGGTTCTTTATAATTCAATAAAAAACCATGAAAGAAATGAGAATTGTATTTGGAAAAAGCAGTCGGTTAATGATTCTAAAGTTAGTTATTGTTTGATTTTTTCTATTAGATTGAAATATGAGGTGTGTAAGTTTTCAATATTCGACCTTTTGTTAAAGCATTTTGTTCCATGTTTTGTTATTTCAATCATTTCGTTCAGGAGTCTTTTTTTTAGTATTGTCTGTTGTCCTATAATACTGATTGACTCAAAATCAAAAGTATGGAGGGACAATTTGCAATGTTCTGCAAGGCTAGTTGGATTCTTCATTGTTTTTAGTGGATTGTGTATATTTTTCTGCTATGTTCAGAAACTCTTTGTTTGAGATACCTGCCTGTTTGCTCTATATATTTTTTCTCACATTCAGCACATGGTATTTTATAGACAATATTGGATTTCCGGTCTTTTGGTGTTTTTATTTTTATTCTCGTGAATAAATGATTTTTAATTTTATTTTCAGATTTCATACTAATTTTAAAATTTTTATTTTCTAGAGTCTAGCATAGTTGTGGTGTCAGACCTGCTACATACGGTATTTTGAAATATTTAATGTTCAATGGCGCTTTTTCTTTTTTTTTGTTTATTTGTTCTGTCTGAATATACTAAATTTTTAATTAAAGATCTAAGAAAGCAATTCTTAAGAAACATATTTTCTATTAGTTTTAGGTTTTGGTTTTTAAAATTCGCATGAGCTAAATGTGTAGCCCTGTATTTGAGATTGTTTATGATGTTTATTTTTTGTATCATTGGGTGAATAGAGGTGTAGTTTATAAATCTTTCAGAGTATGTTGGTTTATGGTACCAATCAGTTATAATTTTGTTGTTAGATTTTATCAGCAAAACATCCAGAAAAGCAATTCTATTATTTTTTTCTTCTTCAACGGTGAACTGAAGTTTGGGATGAATGTTGTTAACATTCTATCTACGTTTTGTTTTTCTATGCACAAAACTATATCATCAACATATCTCTTGAAAAAAATTATCGGAAAATTACATTGACGTAGACATTTATTTTGTAAGTTAGACATAATATCAGAGCAAATTGGTGATAAACAGTTTCCTATTCCTAGGCCGAAAATTTGTTTATAGAAAACTTCATTGAAATTAAAATAGCTTTTACTCAGTTACCTACATTATTTTTCTACTAACATTTTTCGCTTGATCGTTTTTGGGGACAAGTGATAGTTTGCAAAGAAAACAATAATTTTTCATTTAATGTAGAGGGGAAGTTTTTTCTATGTCATTATTTTATTATACTGAAAATTCAATTTTAACATTTTCCACTTGATCGGGTACACATGACAGTTTACAAAGAAAAAATGATTCATCTGATGTGAAGGGGTCGTTTTTTTCTATGATGTCACTGTTTAGAATGACTGAAAATTCAAGGTTCATTACATCGTTTCTCTTTCAACATTTCCCACTTGGTCATAAACGCGGACAAGTAACGGTTTACTGAAAAAAATCATCTGATCTGGGAGGGGTGTTTTTTCTATGCTGCCATCATTTTGGAGCACTGCAAATCCAGTGTTCAGTAAATCATTTATTTATTAACATTTTCCACATTGATCGTATCCGGGGACAATTCGCATTTTAACAAAACATTCGTCAGAGGCGCGGTGAGAGTTTATTTTTGTATGAAACCGATATTTCTATGCCCAGAAAATTCATTCAATAATTCCTGTAGTACATTTTTCAATAGGTTATAATTGTCTATCGAAAAGAGACTTCTGAACTTTGACAATTGATAACGGCTATCTTGTTGTCAAATTAGTTGCCATTTATTCAGCCTGATTGCCAAATCACCATGGACGGATATAGCATTCAACAACACGTACAAATAATAAAATTGTTTTAGCAAAATGTTTGTTCTGTTCGGGCAACGTACCGTGCGTTTCACCCATTTTACGGTCGTCTTAATCGTCCTACCGAGAGGAATATTCGCAATGTGGTGTTTGAATTTGAGTCCACTGGTTCAGTAAACAAGCGACCAACACCCACACGTTGATATAATGCAAGCTCTGCCGAAAACATCGTCGCTGTCTGGGAGAGTGTGCAGGAGAATCCGAAGCAGTCGATTTCGCATCGCTCACAAGAATTCGACCTTTCGCCGATCACAACTTGGCAAATTTTTGAGTCATGATTTGGGCCTGAAACCCCGTATAAAATTCAATTGACCCAGGAACTGAACTTCAGTTCCTGGGTCGTTCACCTTCAGTTACTGAAGGTGAACGACCATAGACAACTACGTGTGTTCACTGAATCGGCTCTTGAGCAGTTGGCAACTGACCATAATTTTCATTGAAAAATCATCTTTAGGGTGAGGTCCATTTCTGAATGAATGTGTACATGAACAAATGAAATGGTCGAATTTGGTATGATACCAATCCACATGAGATCCAAGAGTGTCCAATGCATCCCGAAAAAGTCACTGTTTAGTGTGGATTTTGGGCTGACGTCGTCATCGATCCATATTTCTTTGAGAACGACGTTAGCCAGGCCATCACTGTCAACGGCTAGCACTATAGGTCAATAATTTCCAACTTCTTTTGGCGTGAATCGGATGATCCGGACACCAACAGCATGTGATTTCAAGAGAACTGCGCTATACAGGGTGTCCCTGGACTTCCTCTTTTCCTCTCGGGAATGTATAGATTAAATACCTAATATTATAATTGCTCTAAAACTTGTGAC
>WOGP01008325.1:0-11279 GCA_015342065.1 Leptinotarsa undecemlineata
TTTTTATTTTTTATTGTAGCTTGTATGTTAATTCCTTGTAATTTTCAGTGTTTTGTGTTTAGTAAAATTGTTTTTTCGTTTAATCTTTTTATTTTTTTCAAGGATTTCAAATCAATTTATATTTTATTAGACAATGGAAGTCCGAACTGATGTAATACAGAATAACGTTTTAATTTAACTCCATCAAAGAAACGTTTCGCTACACAGTAGCTTCCTTAGTCGAAATAGTACAACAAACTATTTTACAATTCATAGATATTATAAAACAGTAGTTACAGAACTTGATTGGTTGATAATGGGAATTCTAGATAAAAGGTGAATTTTAAGAAAAGGGCAACACATTACGATATTATTTCTAGGTAAGCTAGTAAAATTTAAACAAAGTGGTCATGATAAAAAAACTTTTGTTGTCCAAATAGACACTAGATAGAATTACAGGACATGGTATACAATTTTGGGATATAAGTATTGAATATAAGAAATAATAAATGATTTTATTGAAAGGTTAATCAGTACAAAATATACCAACATAATATAATAAATTGCAGAATTCAACATCTGCACAGGATAAATCATAGCAGATATTACTCTTCCATCCAAGCATCATACATACAAGAGTAATACATTAATGGAATAATAGAAAAAAATTGTTCGATGATTTACAAACATATACAGATTAACAATAATGGCTTCATGGAATAATAAAAAATATCAAAAAAGTATTTACTGATGAATTTCATCATGTTATATTGTCAATCACCTTCAAAGTATTTACTGCTTCGCAAACATCAGGTTTTTCATCTCTTCTTTGAATATTTCCAATGGTGTCGAATATAATGTCTACTTTCTGAAAGACTTGATTTAATTTATAGTACATTACAAATAAGGTAGATCTCGAATAACATATTATTATTCTCGGTGTTGATAGCTGAAAACATTGTTCAGTTCTACTACTGATTTTTCCCACAAGGAACTCTAGTTGACACAGGAATTTTGGTGAGTTGACAAGATTGTATATGAATACGCAAGAATACAAAAAATGGTGGATTTAGATTTACTTAAAGTGAGTGGGAAATTGTTCGAAAAACGAATAATTTTCGGAATTTTATGAAAATGGGTTTAATAAGGATGAGGTAAAGGTGAGTCCATTGAGGTTTTTTCAAGCAGGTTAAATTTTTGTCCTTTTTCTTCTTTCTGCATATGTACATAGTAGTTTATGTCGAAATCCTGATTGTTTTTTAATAGATGGTACACATAGATGAAACTGAAACTTCTTTAGTTCAAAACTTTTCATATGTTCTGAAATAAGAACTATAAAAAGTGTGTTCTTGGTCAAACATGTGCATTCGATAAAGCTCTTATTTTTCTCAAAAAAACTCGCACCTATTGAAGGCTAAATACAACTGGGAACCAACTGATCAATTAAGAAGTGGATAAATGCATTTGTTTCACTATAATTTCACAGTGATACAAATCACGTGATTTTTTTGTGAAATGAGGTATAAGTGCTTCTGTAGATGAAATAACCCCACTTCAGGGTTAAATTTTTAGACGTGAGTGCTCCTAATTCTACCGGACTATTGTTCGCCCAACCCAGAAAGCAGGATGTCCTTTCAAATATCGCCCCTCGAGAGTCACAGCGCGTTTTTATCTCTCCTAATGTACGTGTTTTTATGCTGAATTCGTTGTTTTAACGTATTTTATGTGTCGGAGATAAACACAGCCAGGTTTTCATGGTGGAATGATTTTTAAACGTTCGACTACAAGAGATATACTCATTATCAGCGACCGGAGTAGCCAAGCAGATTAATTACGATAGTTGTTGAGATATCAGTACGCCTCACGTCCCAATGGAGGTAACAAGGTTCCCAACTAACTAGAATAATTCAAAAAGCGATAGGAAAGGATAGTCTCAGAATTGGTGACATGGAAAAAAATTCATCTACTAACAATTTCAGAAGCTTCCACGTTTAATTTCGATTTACTTTTCAGATCGGTATCCTTTTCCAATTTCGTTTTTACAATTCTCAGGATTCAATCAACTGGAACAACATTAAAAAATCTTTAATTTTTCAAATTTAGAAGGTTGAATATTTAAAAAACAGCTAGAAACATCCACAAAAATGTCTTTCAGATCATAGTAGTTAAAGAACAACTCATAAAAGAAACAATATTAAAGCAGTGGCGTATCTATAATAATTTTCTCGGATGGAGCGTTGATCAAAATTACATTTGATATTGTTTGCAAGGATTCATATGCTGATACTAACTTTTTCTTCTCTCACTAATCGTATAAAAACATAACAAAAAGAAAATAAAATATATCAGAAGCTTTAAAATATACACCAATGAAGGCAAAACTTCGTCCAACAAATAAGTATTTCTAGTAATTTATCCACCTGTTTTACAAATAAATAGTTGCTTCAACGTAGGCATAAAAGAGAAGAAGGTATTCACCTCAATATATAGTGAAAAATATGGTAGACTATTGAAATTATAAACACAAATGGACACAAAAATAGGCATAGTGTATCAGGAGTACAATCTGGAATTCATTTTAAAATCCAACTGTATCCAACAATGTAGTCTGGTTTGAAATTTTATTTTTTGGTGAATGCATATAAGAGGTTATACCAAATTATTGTTACCTTATTTTTCTGAATGATATGAAAGACCTTTTTATGCTAATAAATTCATATTCTTAGGTTAGGTGACTTTGTAATCCTTTTCTAAAAACAATTTTTAACACCGTTTCCTTGTCTATGATTTTGGTTGAATTGAAGTCGAACCTATTTCAGAACAATCATGTCTATGCTATATCAATCTGGCTTTTAAAAATTGTTCTGTATGTTCTAAATTTGCCATGTCACATATAGATAAGTCGATAGGGGATGATAGTAAGTATCAGTAGTTCTCCGATGACCGATGTAGTTCCAGTGGCATTACCTGTAAATTTATCATCTTGCCCCATTTTTAAAATTCGATTAAGAGACACATAGGATCGTTTTCTGAAAACACCGTTTTCTAAAAAAAATCGATAAAAAGTTTCCATATGTCTTGAAGTAAGTTAGAAGGGAAAATTATTACTTGTATGTCCGCTTCTCGATTATATACTATACTAACTACGACATATGTGGACCCGAGAACAGCTGATGCTCAAGATGAATCCACGGCCGACGCAGCAGCGAGCGAGAGGCAGATGTTCCTCTGTTTTTTGACCAGACGGCACGCGCCTATCTCGAGTCTCTCCAAGACTTTTCTCACTTATAGTCAGGTTCGAAATGGAACGCGAAGACAACATGTAGCGTTCTTGTTTGGTTTATTAGTAGTGAAATACATTTTTTATGGTTGTGTCAATGTTCCTTGTTGTTTGTTTGGGTTCGAACCTTAAAAATGAATGAGGAGTTTAAATCAGCACTCGAGTAGAGAAACGACTCGACGAACATAGACTATCTGAGTACATTACACGAAAATAGTTTTTAAAACTTATATCACGTCTCTACCATTTCATTCAACAAAGCAACACTATAGTAGATCATATATTCGTTAATGAAAAAAGTCTTTTTTTAGTTTTTCAGACTATTAGACAACTGCACTAACTAATAAAATACCATCTAAGTGCAGAGCAGCTGAAAATGTTGGTCTAATCAACTAAAATAAACTGAATTCTGACCTAGAGAAAAAAAACGCGGCTAATTGTGTAGAAGTTCCAAGTTGTCAAAAAATTTAAGACTGAACTGCTAAAACAGATTTTTCCATCGATTATTTCTTCAGGCCGATGAAATTATGAAAAAACTTAATGCTAGGCAACCAAAACAGAGTTAGTTCTATACCGATAAAACTCCTCTTTCCAACAGCTTTAAAATGACAGTCATTAAATCAATATCTAGCTGTCATTATTCTTGAATTATAAGTGACTCTTATGGCATCATTTTTACAATTTCAATCAGTCACTGTCCTAATTGAATTGGGCCAAGAGAATCAATTATTCCATTATGATTTCTCAACTTCTGAGAGTTGTCGTTCGTATGGGGGCGACAGCTGATTAACGGAAAAACAGATTTTAGACAGATTTTTTTAAACTAAATATTGAAATTTTGCTTAAATGCTTCCACATAAATTCATGAGTTTAATTTGGCATTATGATTGTAACAGTGACTAGACTCTAACTCAAATGAATATGTACAACAAATAAAACTAAATATATTGAACAGATACAAGAGACCGAAATAAACAACGATTTGCCAGACTTCACTGATTCACATAAACTAACGAAAATAAAACAATAATCCTTGAATACAAGACCCCCTCTTGAATACCAACAATTTATATATGATATTTAGAAATGTCAATTTATTATTAGAAACTTATTGGTATGATAAGATATTTTAAATTCGAATAAGAACATTATTCTGCTTCAATTTCATTGAAACGTTGTTTTAAATACAGAGTGTTTCGAACACAAAAATACTTATAGATATTTACTCTATCACTTCAGGTTCTTTTGCAAACAGGAAAAACGTCTGTTTAGAAATTTTAAGAAAAAATTAATTATCGAATCACAAATACATGAATTAAAATATTCACAAAAAAAAATATCGAGTACAATCATCACTATAGGACTATTTTGAGTGGAGTTTTTAAAAGTATGCTGTAAAATAATGTATGGGAGTGACTTTTTTGTAAATATCATTAATAATATCACTTTTCAGTGACCAGCAGTAATCAGCCATCATATTTACATTTCATCGGCCTTACTACCTTGTTTCCATACTTGTGATATTTTGATGGAATCATTATTCCTGCTCTTCGTTAAATCATCGAAATCATCAGAAAAATAATCAATATGTTGATATAAAAAGTGGAGTTTTAAGATCAATTGAATTTTTTCTTATAACCTTTTTGGTTCCAGGTTCAATATTCTTACAGATTCGTAAGCTAAGGATATCGCAGCAATATGAATTTCATTTAAATTGAAATGTAAATATTTTCAGGAGATTTTAGTTTCTTGGGAAAAGAAAACATTTTGATTTTACACTTTCCTATATTTTTCGTTTGATGACCGTCTTGATAAGTCTTGATAACTATTTTTTCCATTATATCCAAACATGTTATTCTTGTTTCGGCACTGTTCTCAGTATTTAAATTGAAACTATCGAACCCCAAAGATTAAATTCTATTATTATTTATGGTAAAAATCAGTCTTTTTTGGATAAGTCTCTTACGTATTTCAAGAAACAATTAGCTCACCTCACTTCTCGGACCAGACCGTAGTAAAACTCCCTCGCGTTACACCTGAATGAAAAGTCGTTGAAGCAACTCAAGTAATGGTGTGTCTTGGCACATGCTGTAACGACTTTTGTGTCCGGCAGCAGCATACGGGTGATTCTACGTTGAAGAAACGCTGATACAGACCGTACCCGGTATGTAATTACAAGAGTCTCATTACTATAACTTGTAATTGTAATACTTTCGATTATGAAAGGATGGTGAAAAACCCTGTTGTCGACCCTAGTAGGATTATATTCCGATGCACCAAGTTTCATCACTTGAAATCGGTGAAAATGTTTGATTTTCGAAATTTTGTTAAGCAAAATAATAATGAAGACTACATTTCTGAGCTGGAATAAATCAGGAGTATCTAAGTTGACGTCTGGTTCTTGCATAAAATATTATATTGGCCAAACGGGGATATCCATTTCCCAAAGAATGAAAGAACACAGGAGTAGTTTCTTGAATGTTAAGATCAATTCCATATTTGCAAACCATTTTCTGATAGAGGGGTAGGAGTTTAACCACAGCTATGACGTATTATATTAAGAAGAGAAAATATTGAAACTCAATCATTTGGAATGTTTGGAAATTGATGAATTTGAAGAATTTACTGAATGACTGAATAGAAGTTATTCCCTTCATTGAATATGTTGTTTAATGTGGAAACAGGTATGTATATAGCTCATGACAGGTCATTTGAATGGGTTTGTTAAATTTCTTGGATGATGTTTTATTAGTCGTTACCTGTCATCAAGTGGGTACTGAGTACAAAGTAGAACATGCCTAGAAAAGCTATTGTATATCATTGGGTTGATTCAAAAGTTTTATCTGTATTAATGTCGTGTGTTTTGGTGGCTCCATATTTTAATGAATATTTATTGTACTGTGTTGTTATAGAATTGGGACTCTATATATTGATGCTGTTCATTTCTTTTCAAATTTTGATTTTTTGCGTCTTTTCATCTTATTACCATATGCTTTTCAACCAAAACGATACTTTCTTGAATCGGATTTTCATATGTGATGAAAGATGTATCCTCTTCGACAACATAAGTGATATTGACAGCGATGGGACACCCAGGCACTCATTCCCCAAAGGCGAAAACCTATTTACTATTACTTTCTGCAACCGTGAATAGGTTAAAAATTAAAATCGATAGTTACCAATGTACTTTTTGAATTTTATCCGAAGTCATTGTTAGTTAGATTATTATTATTATTAGTGAAACTATTACGAAAAAAATTTGGTCATAAATTCGTATGTTCTTTTAGACGTGTGAAGCCGATTCATGTTACTAAAAGAAAAAATAAAAATGTAAATGAAAGTATTCTTACAGTGACGATTCCGTTGCATAAATAAAAATGAGCAAAAACAATAAAACATTATTCAACAACAGAGGACTCATAAACAAAATAGGAAGGAAAAAACCTGAGAAAACTACCAACGAATAAATTTTCAATGAATGTCTTTGTTTTTAAACGTGATCTAGTCGATCATTACGATGAGTACAAAAGGAAAAATTACATACAATTCGGGTCAGATTAAATATTCGACCTATCCGTTTAAATAACGAAGAGATTGTAATTATCTTCATTGTGGACAGAAATCTATGAATCTGATTACATCTAATTAGATCTTTATACTACGAGGTGATCCCCGGCAGTAGAGGCCGCACTGAAAATATTCAATATAAGGAAATTATTTTCAAATTAGTTTCTTGGTTTTTGGATTGAACGCAATTCATTTCTTACTGCCAACTGGTCCCATTCCTCAAGAAATTATTTCAACAACCCTTAATATACGAGGAAGGGCTGAAAATATTCCCAACAAAATCGATCACAATCAGAATCAAGACAGTATTAGACCTCTGAAACTTTGAAGTGAAGAGATACATCTATCGGGGGTTTTGAATACCTGGAAGTGACACTAGATCCTAGGCTGTCCTGGGAGTAACAGGTGATCACCATATAGTAACCATAGAAGATCCGCTTTCCAACACATGTGACGATCGTATCCAAAAAAGAATCGCTTTGGTTGCGTAAAAACAAAAAAGAACAGACTTCGAAACGTGACAATTTCGAGTTTTTCGACCTTACCAATACGTTTTAAACCATCACAAAGCACATGGAATCTGATGGCTAGTTCTTCCGCTATCCCACTCACCGTTTGCCATGGGTCAGTAAATAATCTAATCAACAAGTTAAAAAACATGAAAAATAGGTCCCAAAAATATGAACGATAGCTCATTAGATTCGAAATTACCTCTAGAAAAATGGTTTTGAAGGATTTTGATGCAGGTAAAAAATTGCATTTGTTATTAACAAAATAAGACTAAAAAAAGGTATTCAGTTTTTCGTTAATAACTCAAAAAATATTATTATTAAGGCAATTTTGAAAAAAGCTCGCTAAAGAGGAGGAAATTTCCGATAAAAAAGTCCCTACTCCCGAAACTCTATCTCTATTATTTATAATTTTAATTTGACGTTGAAAATAGGCATAAATAATGGGATAAAAGGTATAAATAATTGGCCCATAAATTTTAAACTTTGTAGAGCCTTTTTGATATATATACTTCATACGATCCTGCGATAAAAATTCATAACCATTTATTAATTTGTTAATTATGATTTTTTATAACTATTGCGAAATGAAATATCTAAAAATTGTTAATAAAAATTTTTTTCAATTGATATTTAGCTATATCTGTTTTCACATTAAACAATGGCAGTTATTAACATAGGATATGCATTTTTTACGTAATTTGTTTATTACATTGTTTTAAACAAATAGAGAAATTCAATATTCTTGAAAAAATTTTTTTGCTATTTTATTGTCATGATTAAAAAAAATATTCTTAATTTTCATTTTTAATTGTTTAAAATCGATTTTTTTTATATTTAGATCGTTTAAATAATTAGTTAAGAAATAATTTTGCTTTCAAAAATCATAATTTACACTTATTTAATTGTTTATTAGTTCGATATTGACCAACGTTATATTTTTTTCTGAAGCAGAAAAAAATTACAAAAACAGTTATATATAAAAAAGTGCCATAATTTTTTTTATTATAATATAATATTTTTCCCATAATATAACAAATTGTTAAACCAATTAACAATTAGATAATAAATAAAAAAATTAGCCATTCGGAAGAAAAGGAAATATGAATTTATGAGAATAATGATTCCAAAATGAAAATGCGCGTTGTATAAACCTCCTGGCTGATATCTCAGTCGGGAACAATTATTTCCTATCAGCTAGAGAAGTATGACAACAGAAAAAGTATCCGCCATATCATTAGACATAAAAGCTGTACTCAAATTACCTCTGAGAACTATTAAAACTATCCTAGATAAAGGCGACATGTTTTCTCGCATAATTAGCTGATAAAGAGCGCCGTGTTTTTCCCATAACTTCCTTTTTATCAGAAAATATGCAAAAATATGAAAAGGGGACTCGCGGATGATAACACTACCCAACGCAGGATAAGAAAGTGACATGCCTCGAATTGAATACGAATTTTTACACGTGTATCGCTTGCCGGTGATAACTCGGAATTGTTGACGGTGCTCTCAGTACTTTATTTTATTTTTACGTCGCTATAATGTCGCCGATTCCGCCGATAGGATGATTAACTGCTGCGCCAATTACGTACGAGTTTCTGGAAAGATCCGACCTGCCAAGGGATACCATCGTAATTGGTCGAACGAACTTCCTTTGCTTTCGATCCAATTCCAAGTAACAACTTACATATTTGTAACAAAATGTATATTAATAATTATTTGGTAATATAATTTGACACTATTTGAAAAAAGGCTAATCATAACCTCACTCAAATTGAGGTTATTAGAAGAAACAGATGTAGTTCTATTCTCAATACCCACAATAAAATAAATGCATCCAAAGGTTCCATTGTAAAATTCATCCAAAAATGGAAAGAAAATAAAATATCATCATGAAATGAAGTATTGAATGAAATAGGTAAATTTTGAATTGGCGAATTTTCTCTATTGAAGAATACTTAAAGAAATAAAATGTAATTGTACTCATATAAGCTGTAAAGTTCACATGTGGAGTAATTTTTTCAGAATGTTTTTGCTACGGTATTGAGTTATGAATTATTCTATACAATTTGTGACTGTTGGGTGGAAAATTAATTATTATTTTGAAGAATTAAGCTATGAAAACTAAAGTAATAATGATGCAAGCCATTTTGTATGTACAAAATTTTGAAAATTGCTCCATGAGCCAAACATAATTAAATCTTGGGGTTCATGACCAATCCTGCAAATCCTCTGGTTTCATCCCAAATATTTTCCCGCCTACATTCACACCCCGCGTGAGATGTGCGAAACGATCACCCTTTTTCAAGCATAAATATGCATGAGGGCAAATGCATCGGAGCAGAGTCCTGATGCAGTTCATTCTAGAACTGGATAATAAACTTGATGACAAACAGTTTCGCATTAACAACTCCATTGTTTCTCGAACCGTCGACACGATTATAAATGATAATGAATTCCATATCATATCGAACAAACAAAACTAGATGCTACCTGATCTTTAATCTTTTGACCTGAGATTCTCATCTACTTTCCGAAAGTGCGATGGTATCAAGTCTTCCTTTGTTTTTCGAAAGCGCGTCCTTAATAATGTTAATTCGGAAATTCACTTTTGGGAAATTTAATTTAAATGACAACGGTCGTATAGGCATGGAGGTAAATCGATTTTTTTATGCCAGCTACTAGTTGACAGGATCTTGATAACACCCCGTTAGTTTGGTAATTCACAAAAGACGCGACTTTTGTCTTCAAGTTGACAAATCCGGGTACCGTATGAAAACACCGGGCAATTAATATTTCCTGTCCAATATAGCTAATCGGCTCGTTCTGTGGGATAATGGCATTTATATTCATTTATTCAAAGAAAAACGAATGATACTGCTTCTGCATTATCAAAATTATTACAATCTAAGATCCTATGTACCGGATGAAACATATCTCTTCAAAAAATGAAGTGAATTTTTGTATTTATTAAAAAACGTTTAATTATTAATCAGTTTCTATTTTGTCCCCTTTGAAGTAGTTCCCTGCAGATATATCTAAAGTCTGCGTTTTTTCGAATCCTTAAAGTAGTTATGATAAACACATTTTGAAATGTCCTTGAGCTTTCTCAGCAAAATGCCGTCCTTTTATGGGTCTGTTCAATCTTAGGAACAGAAAAAGTCGCAGGGGGGCAAATCTGGTGAATACGGTGGCTGAGACATGATTACGAAATTGTTTTTTCAAAAAATTACGAACAAGTTATGACGAGTTAGCAGATGCATTAACGTCATGCGAAAGATACGAATTGCTTTTTTTAGGAGAGAAAGTTTTTGACTTTCTACTACTCTACCTTGATACAAAAAAATGTAACAATCTTCAAAAGAAAGAAAGGAAGCCATCAAAACAAAAAAAGTAACAATATACATAGAAACAAATAAATATCAATTACAGGATTTTTACACAGTATACTAAATGAAAGATAAAAATTTCACTTACATGAAACACTGATTTGAAAAAAGAAGTTTAGGTTAAGAATGAACGAAATCTCGACATTCAGAAAGGACAAAAACCAAGATAAATACGTCTCAGTTCAATACCACCAATATACGAAGAACTTTGGAAATATTTTCAAGGAACTAGGTATGAATGTGGTTTTTAAAACAAGTCATATACTACAGATCCTTTTGGCAAGTCCAAAAGACAAAGTCGAGAATTCGGAAAAGTCGAAATTCAATGTAAGGCAATGCAAAATATTATGGACAGACAAAAAGATCTATCAAAGTAAGATATAAGGAACACATAGCACACTTAAAATATGGAAGACATGAAAAGTCAGCAGTCGCCCATCATATTTTGCAACAAAACCCTTCCATAGAAGGACACATTGTAAAAATGAATTTAGATAGGCAATATTGTGAAATTAATTTTTTATATAGCTGAAAATTGTTTTATATATAGCT
>WOGP01008327.1:0-11276 GCA_015342065.1 Leptinotarsa undecemlineata
AAAAATATTAGTTTGGTGTTTGGGTAATTGATCAAAGAAGTTATTCTGCTATAAACCAAGTGTAATTTGATAAGTCCTAAATTAGAATCTGTGAAGTAACTTACAAATTAAAAATTGGACAAACGTATATATAGACGGATGAAGAACAAATGATATTGTACAGAAATTTATCAAAATATAATCTAGAATGATCCTCAAGTACAGGATTGTTAAAAAAAGATATACCTATTTACTAATGTTGTTGGGCTCACTGGAAGAAGGAAATGTTTATAGAATTGAAAACAAATGAGAATGCTTCTTCTTAAAAAATACCTTTTGAAAAGCATTACTAGAATTACTACAGAGAATATATTTGAGTACTTACATTGAAATTATTTTTTGGAATTTCGAATATATGATTTGGAGATTTTTCGATAATTCTGACATATACTTATCATTGATATTCCTAACACTCTTAGTTCAGGAAGAAAACAACTACAGAAATTTTGGTTTTTCCCGTATAATTCGAGAAGGGCGAGAATCGAGAAGGACGTCATTTTTTTCGACCATTGTATTGTTTCCAATGACAGTTACCTTTTTTCCCATCCAATCGTCTTCGTATCTGTTACGGTTCAGAATATAGTAATGTTACCACATGATAAAAGAAATGGCCTTAAAAATTATTCAATATACTCTGCAAGTAATTGGTGGACACATACTCACAATACTGATAGTAATCTCTACTGAAGTTGAAAACTGAAAATGAAATAATGGATATGAATAAAGACTCAACTTCAGCTCAATAATCAAATCAATATATTTTTTCAATCAGCAATTATGTTTTTCAGGTTCATAGAAGGAAATCCAGCATTTCCAGCCAACGCAACGGTGTATTAGTTGTAAAGTTGTTATGATACGTGGAATATTTCGACCAAAAACGCAGATAACTCATTTCTTACAGAGGAATGATATTCATTAGAAGGATATTTATCCTCTTTGTTTATTTGAATTCTCGAACTCTCAAAGTTTGTAAATTAGAAAGTGGAACTTTGCATTTGTAAAATGCAAAGGCATGTATCGCTGTTAAATATTTCGACAGAATTTTTTGAATTGTCTGAATAGATAAATTGATAGATTTTATTAAAGTTTTTTATTGAAGTTTTCGAATAGAACATATGAAAACTTAAGTCAGTAAGGTATAAATATATAACTAAAATACAACAAAAGATAACAAAAGATTATCACAGGTTTATATGTTCGTGGGAGTACATTTCAGTATAACTCAATATTGAAAAAAAAAAAAAAAAAATAAGATAAGTGTCACAGATATGAACGCATTAGTCTAAAATATATAGATATCAAAATATAATGAACATGAAAATATACTCTCCCATATATCATGTCTATATTGGTTAGGATTATAAAAATTTTATGGCTAATACTAATATCTACCCTTTTTCTGTTTTCTGTAATCGTCATAAAAATTCTTGCATCGAATAGGGTTCCAAGTTACACAACAAATCGAAAAGTAGAATTTTGAAAGTGAATCGTCTGCCTCCTTCTCTGATTGTCAGTGGTAAATGATTATATAGTTTGGTGGCCATATAGCGTGGACCTCTTTCCGTAATTTTTAGTCTGTTCAGGAAGAACGAGATTCAAATTGTTCCTAGTATAGAACTCGTGAATGTTTTTATGAATAATGAATTTTTCTTTGTCATATTATCCATTATTTGAACGAAATATACTACGTAAGGTAAGAAATATTCTCAAATTAGTAAATTTACCTTAATGACATTTTTTCTTTTTAGAATATATTTTTAGAAATAATTTTCAACCATTACTACCGATGAAAACCATGATCAATTTGATGATTCACTCATCCCTAATTTGAACATTTTATCAATTATATTTCCAACTCATTTTTGCCAAACCGAGAAAATATTTCAGTAATATTATTTGATCGGTCCATTGATACTGATATCAATTTGATGTCAACATCTCTCTCGAGATCCAAACCAATTTGTTTTCGAAACAAAATCGTCTATATCATCAAACGGCTTTTTTTAGAAATACTAAATAACTCGATTCATAATGTATACACTTTGGAACCGCGTACTTTGAATTGCAAAACAAATCTTATCTAATCAGTAAGTGTTTCCACGTCAAACCAAAAATAAAAATTTGAAATTATTTCATAACACGTTTGTTAGATAGTTCTATCGCAGTATTCACAAAGTTCAGTATATTGTGATTTATCCATTCGCCACCATTACCAATAGCTTTCATTTTATAGTTTCAATTTGAGATTTTGTAATCAACACCACCCTGACCTATACTAATCCATCGTAGCTTCCGAATCTAGAAAAGCTAAGAAGAAAATTTCAAATACGGCTTCGAATCATTAGTAAACGAACTGAAAAGGCTATCAATTTCACTTTATTGTTATTGTACCTTCACAAAATGCAACCAAGACTCCCAAGAATTGTCTATAAAACCCTTGACTGGAGTATCAACAATGTTTGTTTTAAATTTTTTTGTATCCAGTTGTTAACCTATTTTCTGAACAACAAAAATAATGTATATTGTATGTATTGCATTCCATAAAATAAGAATATGTCTGCTATTGACCAACTTATTCACGAATTGATCACGAATTTGATAAGGGAGAAGTGGAGTTTTCATAATATTTCTAGGAATCAAAGCTGACGTATCACAGAGTTCAATTCTCGAATTGACAATATTTTTTTCATAATAAATGATGTCTTTCATACGACGACTTAAAAACCCAGAGCTTTGTCGATGATGAAGCTTCTCACAGTAGCTAGTTGTAACGATGTATCATTTATCCATTCTTTCCAATGAAACTATTTCTTTCAAATATATAATCAATTGAGTCAGATATCAATGCACATGATCCAATCTAATTAGCCCCGCCTCCGTAAACATAAACATAAACGCGTGCGATCACTGCTAATCATAAAGGGCTATAGGGCGCTCCGATTGACGTCTTGAGTTTGAACAAGTTGGAGCCTGGCTCCTTGACCCTATCGGCGTGTTTTTGTCAGAAGGACAAATGGGATGTACTAAGTTTGGGATATCGGCATGAAAGTCCAGAGATATCAGTACCCCCTTTCACGTTATACCCCTACCAGGCTAGGGTGAGTAAAGATCACTCATCCGTTAACGGAAAATAGGCCTCATATATCGGGAGGAGTCGTCCACAGCATAATCTAAAACTTTCTCAACTAACATATTATCGTTACTTTCCGCTATCAAGAACTCGCCGATTTCTCGACTGAATGGACTGCAGAATGGAGGGCAGCTTCAAATATTTGCGGATGACGTCATTTCGCCCGTACCACGAAGCATTCACTATCATTCGCATTATCTTATTTTGCAATTTCTCCAGACGGGAAAGACAGGCTTGAACATAATGTTATAAGTCGTGAGTTTATTTCATAGGCTTAATGTAGATCTTCTATTGATGGAAAGGTACAGACTTTTGATCCCTTCCTCTATGTTTGCCTTTACACTATTGAAGTGCGGAGTCCAGGAGAGCCTATTAAAAGTCTCTTAGAAGACAAATGTACTTTACCTGCACTCGCTTGTTAATCTTCCTTCCAGAGTTCCTCACTTCCATGGTCGGAGAAGATGTCGTTCTTTCGATGGTTATTGCCTGAGTTTTTTCTAGGTTCACACGAATCTTTCAATTGAGGTTCCAACACTCGAAGTTGCCTGATGCACTTTGAATGTAGATGATCCCAAGCTCTCGATCCTTAGGAAATGAGAGAAGAACGGTATCATTAACATAAAGAGATACATTCACACGTTCGGAACTCGACAGATCCCTGGTGTAAAGGGGGTAAACATGGGAGAGAACATGGCCCTCTGTAGCACTTCAGAGAGTATCTACCTGTTGTCAGACAGGGAGCCCTCCACTTTAACCTAAAATGATCTCTCTTTCAGGAAGGTCGAACGCAAGTAGCTTGTACAAGTCTTCGAAATGTTCAAGAAAACAATATGCACTTTTTCGTTTGTATTCAGTTCTTGGATGGTGTTTTCGACCAGCTTAAGAGCTTGTAATTTAGTGGAGTGTTCCTTCCAGAAGCCGAATTGTTCGTTGAATAGAACATTTCGGTCTGCAACTTCTTCGTTGAGCCTTTGCAGATCAACTCTTTCAGCCAGCTGAGCCGCCGAAGACAGCAGCCTGATCGGGCGAATGCTTTGTGGAAACAGCAGGTTCTGATCCTTCTTTGGGATTATGATGATGATCGCATGCCTTCACCTACTGGGGAAGTGTCCGAGAGCCAACGAACCGTTGATAATATTTAATGAAATATTGACGTAGTTTTACGAAAGCTTCTTCAACCACCTATTGGTTATTGAATCGGCTTCTGGAGACTTCCTAGCCTCTGAGGCCTTGATGGACGTTGCCGTCGTCATCTTCCCTGAGGATGAATCAGAATATCGCGGTCGATGTCATCATTATCGTTGACATCAAGTTAGAACTGACGTTCTGACGTATTCGCAAAGGCCAGAGCATTGGTGACCCGTCAAAACTGGTCATCCCCAGTTTCAAAGGATTTCAAGAGCTCTTTCCACCTTTCGTTTCGATAGTCAACGATGGTCTGTTTTACTTGATTGGCCATTCTGCTTGCCATAATTGTATCCTTTGGAAAGAGGGTCCGTTGATGAAGCCGTCTGAGACGGTTCCTCTCGCATATTAAGGATCTAATAGCTCTCCAGCGGACGCTCTTCCCTAGAGGTGGTCTCTCAGGAGGGTATGCTTCTCTCCGTAATGGGCTGTGAAGGCATCCAAATCCGTCGAGGATCTCACGCAATAATCCCGAAAAGAAAGATCATCTCTCAGTACCAAAATAACTTTATTATCATCGGAATCAGTTTCCGACAGAACATAGATTTTCGCTGGTCAGAGAGACGTTTTTGGAAAAAACTATGTATAATACATCAGTATAATACATGCGCATAGAGAGCTTGGCCATTACGATTATTGGCTCTGTTCCAGTGTTGGTGCTTGGCATTGAAGTCACCAGCAGCAATTGTCAAAATGTTGTTTTCCATCAACAGTTCATCCAGAGATCCAGGAAGTAAACGATTATTCGGAGGGTTGTTAACCAAGATTATTTTGTGACAACCTCTGCTCAGTCGAATTTCGACTGGTGAACAATTTTTCATCTGATACGTCAAGGATTTGCCGTATTCAGGGGGAAAATATGTGTGGTGGGGAATATTCTCTTTCACAGCTTTGGAGAAATTGATTTTCTTATCAGCTGCAGTCTCTATCAATTTCATCCATTTGCCCTTCTGACGAACAACCTTCCATGTTCCATTTGCCTAAGAGGGGCAGGAGAAATAGTCTTCTTCTCCTAAGTAGTCGTAACAGTGCTTTCACAAACTATCATTTGACATATTTTGATTAGTGTCCCTTTTCTCATTTTTGTGATTTTGGGTCACCGGATGATTCGAGATCTTGGATGTCTAGTAGTAGTTCCTGGCCTCATCCCTGACATTGTCGAGGACGATCTTCTTTGTAGCTTTTTAGACCTAGCCTTTTTGGGCTTTTCAAATCAATTCAATGTAGAGTATAACAAACTGTTGGCTGACACTGAAAGTCACAGCATTCTGGAGCTTTGCTAAACGAACTTTGAACACCTGGATGGCAGAAGATTCATGGACTTCTGGCAGAATCTTTCAGGATTGGCTCACTTCAAGGCGTTTATTTACCCTTCGAAGCTTGATACCAAACATATCTTGGAAAGTTTGGAAAGTGATGAAACAGCAGGGCATACACTTTGTGCCTGTCCCGCTGGGGACCGAATCGTTTCTTTGCGTTCGGCAGAACCGTACTCTTACCATTTGACCTGAAAGACCACTCACCATACAAACTAACTAATCGGCTTTCTTAAGGAGCTGGATTTATTTTTCCGAGTGTGAATAGATGTGAGCCACAATAAACCCCTGTAGGTTGCGGTGAAGGGTCGAATAGACCCACTCACTTAAGACCTAACCTAACCTACCTTCAGTTCGTGAATTTTACCGTGAAAATGGCTGACGGCAGTTGGCTCCTACATAAGCCTGTGTGTCACCATTCGGTCTCCTCTTTAAATATGGATATGTAGTAGTAGATGGCCAAGCAAAACCTTGAGAACTCCAGTTAGGGTCGTTCTCATGGATCCCGTGACACCCAGGCTTCTAACCTTTGAATATCACTTAGTAGCATTCGTCACCGATTGCTTCGTTCTTATTCACCACGACATCATATGTTACCATGGGTCGCTACTCTTGTAGCTATAGTATCATGTTTGGGTTCAATCCCCAGTTTTTTCCACACATTCTCTCAGGGCATTTCTGGATTCATAGTATGTTTTTCGAATAAGGAGATTTCACGTAGGCCTATGGTCGAAAGTCACCTGCACGTATTTGAATTTCGTGTAATTTCCACTTTTAATTTCCATCTATCCACTAACATTGGATAATTGAATTGAACTATGACACTTTTGAAATATGTACATTATACTTCATTCCGGATATACAAAAATGCATAACGAAATCACCCGAGAAATTGGACTATTTCCTCACACATGCTATTTTCGGAAATATATCACGAGGGGAATTGTGGAGCCTGCAGGAGTGCCTTTCGAAACAGAGAGACGCGGAGAAGGAGGAGAGGTTTTCAGTTGGTAGAAATCCGGTGCGTGTCTTCTATCTATCTCGTAAGCTATGGGGAATTAGTATGAGAAAACTTTTCATCTATTTCTCAATAGAAACTGATTTGTAAAAAATTGTCAACAAGACTCAAGCAATCAAGATCAATGGTACAGAGAGAGCGATCATTGTTGGTTATTATTCGTTATTTCCTTTACGAAACGGAAGTGTAATAATATTTTATGGGCTGTTCAAAAAGTAAGAAAAATGTTGAAATCGCCCGGATTATGAACATTCGATTAGCAATTTTTTTGTTGGTACACTGGTTTTGAATATGTTTGTCGCTGAGAGGCATACAAGTTAGAGGTGTTTTGCGTGGTCGGATCGAATAATTTGCATCAAATCTCGTGTAAAGAATGAAATTAGGTGCTCAATAACACTGAAATTATTAACAGTGGCATACGGTGATTCTACTCTGAGTCAGAAAAATGTTTACCAGTGGTACAAGCTTTTGACAGTAGAAGTGACTGACGACGCTGGCCCCAGACATCTCAGCACATCAATAACCGATGAAAATTTTGATGATGTGAAGAAAATTGTTAGGAAAAATCATTTTGGTCATGAAATGTATGGCAGCGAAGTTCTCTCCAATGACGATACAGATTTGCTTATGAGGGTCAAAACTGAAGACAAATCATGAGTACATAGTTATGATATCGAAACCAAAGTTCAGTCGTCCCAATGGAAGAGCCCATATGTGCCAAGGTCAAAAAAGGCACGTCAACTTCGATCAAATCTCAAGATTTTGCCCACTGTTTCCTTCGATTACTATGGCCGAGTATATCAGGAGTTGCCTATAAAGAGTTTTATCTTGAAGTTATGCGCCAGTTGCGAAAAGCAATACGAAGGAATCGTTTGGTGTTGTGGAAAAACAATTCATTGTTTCTGTATCTCGATAATGTACCTGTTCACTCCTCATTGCTTGGTCGCGATTTTTCGGTCGGAGATAACACCGTAATCTTGTCTAAGCCACCGTATTCATCGAAATTTGTCCTATTGAGACTTTTTTCTGTTCCCAAAATTGAAGATACCCATGAAAGGACGGCATTTTGCGACGATTGAGAAAATAAAAGCACAAGTGTGGGAGACTCCTTTTGAGGAAACAAGACATAAAAATTTCATAAATGCATTCACAATAATACTACTGATATTATCAATAATTTTATATTCTTGCTTCTGGAAAATTTTCATAGTTTTTTATATATCTTATTGAAACATCAATATGTGTTTATCTTTGAGTAGCGGTATCAAGTGATTTGTTGATCCTATAGATTACGTTTTTGTGAACAGAAATATCACCTTCTCTTCACACTCATTGTTGTTTTAAGGTCAGAATGAGTTTAAATGTTGCTGCCAAGACATGGCCTAGTACCCCTGATGAGATCTTTGGCTGATCAAAATATCGCTGTGTGATAGGATCGTAAACGCCTCTGGGATCTGGTATCACTCTGTTATCTGCTAGCCGTGAAAAGAGCAGAAAGAAGTAGAAATCGAATTTTCAAAGGCCAATAATTCAATAGTTTGATATTAGATCCCGCCGAGTATTATCTAGTTCATTCTCAACACCCATTTTATTATCATCTGAAAGGAATTTTTTCTCATGGAGTACGTAGAGGATTAATTAGGCGATATATATTTAATCTTTCACATGAGAATCGAAGTAAAGGTAGATAAAATTTGAATGGCCATTCATATCGTCGTTGATTTGTATTGAATAATGTTTTTTTGATACTGTTCATCGAGTATTATTACTTCACCATGACGCCACCCATTGAAATATTGAGAAGAGGTAAGGGGAAATATTTTTCATGCATTTGCTAAATTGGATTCTGAACAATTTCCACCGAATTGAAATAGACTGTTGTCATTTTCAACGCAAATTTTTAAAATATGTGATAATTTTCATAGTAATTCCAAGGGGATCCTCCTGGTAAGATCTATATAATTTCTATATATTGTTTCTACAACATGAGACCTGCAGTATGAACTGTCAGTAATGAAAAGGCTGATTGCCATTTCTTCATGCGATATGAAAATTTTTTGAAAATTGATAAAATATATAATTGTTGAAAAATTATCAAAAACAATATATGTTAAATTCAAGAAACCAGTATTGAATTGCCTTCAAAATACCTAGGGTGTTTATATTCATGACTCAGTAGATAATAGAACAGATCGTACTGTCAGACTCACGCTTATTGGTGTTTGATTATAATATTTAAAGTGTTATTTCAGCTTGAAATAATTTCAGAGAATACGTAAATATAACTTTTCAATGAAGTGAGTAGTTATTGCATACTGAAAGCAAAATCTAAATCTTTTCATCTAAGGTTTGATGACTTCCAGTCCGGTAATGAACTGTTCTCTCAATTAATACTTCTTGATTCTTGTTCTTGTAACTGTAATTTATAGTTCGGTTTCCAAAGAACTATCGTTTTTCATTTTTAAGTATCTGATTCTCGAATGAAGATATCATGAAAATATGACTGATTATACATTTGGATAAACATTACTAAATACATGTTCAATTTCATTTCTTAGAATAAAAAACAAAATTGAAACATCCGACGTAACTAGTTTCCAAAAACCAACACTTTTACCAATTACCAGAATCTCAAAACTCTTTTCGATGGAAGTTTCAGTATCCAAGTAGGCGTTTCAACTAATATGTGAAACGTGTCCTTGAAAATGTCAACTTGGTTGGTGAAACACGCGTCGAGAAAAGTATTGGAGTTGTGTTGTCTGGGAAAAGTGCTTGTTTTTGGATATTTTCCGTTATTCATTCATTCTAGACATAGTTTTCTTATTGTTGCACATCCGAAACTTCTTTCAAAACTTTTTTTATCAAAGTTGTTTATGGTTGAATTGATCAGTCGGCAGTCTACTATGAGGGCATCTCTAAAATATTGTCTCACGTGGGAGAAAGCTAACCTCAAGATGTAAGGAAGAATAAACGATCCAACAAAATGAAAACGAAAATATGGAAATGAGTTTTAGTGAAAGGGCAAGCTTCTGGAATTATTTCAATAACATAACAGAATTTTGAAATTCTTGGGAAAAGGATAGCAACCTGAAGGTAGTACATCTTTTGGTACAATCAAGCACAATCGTAGATGATTGTTAGAGCAGATACTGATGGTCTTCCATCAGTTGAATAAATGACTGTTATTGAAATACATTGTTGAATAATATTATTTTTGAATTTATTCAGTTCGCTTCCGTTATATTTCACTCTTATGAATTCACTAGCGACCCAGGCAGGCTCCGCACCGATACAATGCTGATACTGAATATAAATTTACTCACCGGAAAATTAAGGGCATGGAGAAACTGTGATGAAGAGATAATTTCATTTTATGGACGCGAATTTTAACCCCACGGCTGGCGCCCCAGTCGAAATATTTGAAAATCCTTTCTTATTCCACATCTAAAACATAAGACGAACGTACATACAAAACTTGAGCTTCGGAAAATATAGCAGTACAGATAAACACTGATGAAAAGGTAACGCGTCACTTTTACCTCCACAGGGGGAGCCTCAGTTATAATATTTGAAAATCCTTCTTAGTGCGCATCCAAGACCTGAGAAGCATCTATATATCAAACTTTAGCTTCCTAGGACTTACTAGTTCGGAGAAATAGCGATGAACGATTGAGTGTTAAGTGAATGACTTTCGCATTTATAAGTATAGATTCAAATTGTCACCGATTTTTATAAGCCTACTATATATGTATTTATATAGAATGCATTCCAATCAAAACAAACTATTAGTCAAAAAAGTCGCTGTTCCATCCGAGACCCATGTGGTGTACAGAAAAGCTGAAATACGATTGACTTGTTGCAACTTTTCTAGCTGAATCACCTTCGGTCAATTTTTGAACAATTTTTATTTTGGACCCGTGGAATTTATGTCAATGGTGAATTCTGAAAATGTTTCACTAATTCGGACTTCCATTGTCCAATATATAAAATGATTCGAAATCCCTGAGACACCTGAAAGAGAAGAATTAAAAATTAATAGTTGAAAATAAAAATTATATTAATCAAAAAAGCTGAAATGAAATAACAGTAAAATACAATACAAGTAAAAAAATAGAACAATTGAACAAAAATTAAATAAAAATAAAGAAATGAAAAAAGGAAATAAAATACAAAGTTAAGGGATTCCAAGCCACGTTAGTTCACGACGTTTCGATTGTTGGTATCTACAATCGTCTTCGGGTGATGACTGAACTGATTTCTCCGAGAGATGACTACAGGGATTTCAAATAATTTTATATATTAGACAATGGAAGTCCGAACTAGTGAAACTCATCATGAAACATTGTCAATCACCTTCAAACAAACGCTGAAAATGTTTGTACTACTGACTGGCGATGAATGGAATAACTTAGTCAAACACTGCTCATTTTCCATCAAGACGAATGTAATGACTTCGTTATTCTAATTTTCCAAACCTATTTTGCAATAGATTTTTTACTAATTTACTCATTTTCTGAAAATAGATTATTAATGAAAAACGTTGTCGAAGCCAGCATTTTAGATGGTGTGTGTGTGTGTGTGTGTGTGT
>WOGP01008328.1:0-11276 GCA_015342065.1 Leptinotarsa undecemlineata
TTAATTCCGAATACTTGAAATTTATATAAACATAGAATATGTAGATTTAGTTAATGGTGATACGCCCGAAGAAGCCATTGTATGGCAAAACACGTGTTGCATTTTGTAAAACTGTTAAGTGAAAATCTCACGTTCTAGTGTTTTTTGAATTCATTCACATGAATCTTATTCAATCACAATAGTATACGAGATTCAGAAGGAAACAAATCCTAATGTATACTTTTCGAAACTATTGGAATCAAATAAGTTTTGTTGAAAAATATTGTTCTCTCCACTAAACTGATCACGAAAAAAAATTTCAAATAACCATAAAAAGTGTATATCATTCCTTTTCTTCCACATCTCTTCCAGGTCACCCTTTATATTACATATAAGTTATGCATCAAACCGTTATTATTAGTAATTCTCCTCAAACTGATTGATATCCTATTACTTGAAAATAGATCCATGCCAATCGAATCACACCCACTCGGTATTTCCATTATAATATTCAAAATCTTACCTAACTTACCCCAAAGGTCGTATTATTCGTAATCGATCCATTTCCTGTCGTTCTCATATTTCGTTGTATAAGATTCTTGGCAACTTGTATCGGTTATATACTGCCTGATTATATATTCAGGCTTTTTCCAGCAGCTTATTGAAAAAGATAAATTTCTTTTTCATAAGTGGATGTTCAGACTGGACCAAATTGGACACTTTTAAAAGGAAACTCCTATTCTCAAACTAGATAGATGAAAATTGATTGCTGTATCAGGGGGGTCAAATTTTATGACACACTCAATGGTGAAAACCGCATATCGATATCTATAATCGGTACTGTAAGTTGCTGTAACTATTTTCCTGTCCTGTCTGTATTTTCACTCAATTTGTCTCTGATATACTTGATAATAAGCGTCAAGTTGACGTCATCTATACGGATTTCAGCAAGGCTGCTAAAGAAACTGTAAAATTTTGGCATATCATCCTATATTCAGTTGCTTCTGAATAAGCAGATCAATTTTCTTCTCCTGAGGATGCTAACTTTGTTGGCGAAACGCGCGTCGAGTGCAAAAATATTAGTTTGGTGTTTGGGTAATTGATCAAAGAAGTTATTGAACTTGGGATAGTCAAAACAACTCAAAAGAAATTATTTTAATGAGAATTCAGACAATCAAGAAAAATGGAACTTTAGAGGAGGGTTTCAAGTGAACTTAAATGAATCTGAAATAAATGAACTATCAAATAACAAATCAGGCTGAATAATGATTTATACCAAATTCAAATCGTGAATATGAGTAAAACATAAGAAAGAAACTCTGAATACTTTTTTCGTACTATAGTGTTGCATATAAGTTGGAACTGTAATATTTTTTAAAGGGTATCTTTGAATTGATATATTTATATCACTGTATAGAAATTGTAAATGAAAATATTCTGAATTTATCAATACAGTGCTTGTGTTAGTTGTAGTTTTATTGTTATAAGTGAAATGAGACAAACATGTGATTTGCCAAATCAACAATAAATATTTTGAATAGAACTGGCCGATACTTGATGAAAATCCATATTGAAAAACTAATTAATGCTTGAGGAAGCTATTGTATAGCGGAACACGTGTCGTGGTTTTTGTAAAACCCTTTATGATGAAAATCATACAATGTGTAATAATTAGTTTGATAAATATTTTTATAAATGTCAAATTCAATATTTGGCATGAATGATACCAAATAGATTTGCTAAAAATTATTAATTTATTGATTAAATCACAATGATGGAGTTTTCTATGAACAACTCAAGTTCATTACATATATTCAGATACACATAATACAATGAAAAAAAATGTATCAAGTATTTATTAAAAAAATTTATAAATTCATCTATGGAATGAATGAGTTAATGTTTTGAAATGTGTTTGGACTAGTATTTCCTGTTTTATTTAAGAAAAACCAGGGAACTTATTCTAGACTTCACATTGTTGATATATGTTTACATTAAGTGTTTGCATATTGACAACTTAACATTCAGCACACTGCTGTCACAATGTGACAAAATCAACACGTTTTTGATGTGAAGAACTGAAGATGAAATTGACACCCAGTGTGGTAGTACTAAAAAACAATAATTTAACATGGCTCATTTTACAAAATATGGCATTCCTATATTAGGAAAACCTTAATCTTGTGAAACTTGAAAATTCTTTATCAAAATTTCAGTTTCTATCTGGATTTGAGTTAAATCAGAATACACTCTGTCGAGTTTTACACCGATTTCTTTAGATTTTTCAAATTCGATTTGCTCCTGCAAATTTCTAGATTCCCTTTCAGCAAGTCCTATATCAGTAACTGCTTTCAAAATATTACTACATTCATCTCTGAGGGCAGCCAAAAGTTTGTAAGCTTTCCGGGCTGTTTCATCATTCTTTGCATCCTGAAATATGGGGTGATTTGAAGAGTTGATATAATCAACATTCACAAATGACTTACAAAGAATATCAACTCATCTGATAAAGTAAATGATCTATCCACTTGCCCGGTTAAATTGTTGATGTCTTTCTGGACAGTTCTGGTATCCTTCAGAATATGCTCGATTTCCACATTTTGTTTTCTGATGTTGCCTATTATTTCTAGGATTCGTCTTGTGTATGCTGATCTGAAAAATCATGAAAACAGTTTTTAGTCTGGTATATAAAGGATAGGAGGTACTTTATGGTGATTGTATTGAAATTGAATTAAAATATATTTAATCACATTTCAAATCGCCCTTCGCTTGTTTGATTTCTTTTTGACTGATTATTGTGTCATTAGGCTCAAAGGGAAGCTATTGAATAATAGTTGAACAGTTTTGGGAACTTATATTGGCAAATGATGTTAACTCTACATGAAATCAATGTTTACATTTGAGGAACTAAAATACAATTGAATACATTTTAGCAAACACACTGATATTTCTGGTAAGTATGATTGACAAGCTCCATAGAATGAATTCAACAAAACTTTCTGTCACACACCAGAACTGTAAATAACTATTTGTCTCAAATTATTCATATAAAATGCATAATAAACAGACTAGTCCAGTAAAAAGCTATACAATGATTGGAAATGATGGTTGTAATGGGTTGCAATGTGTAAATAAAAAAACAAATTAGACTTTTGATGTGGAAATAACATAATAACAACAATCTTTATTTCAGGGAAATACTTTACAATAAATTGATGGATGTAGCTGTTACTACACAGTAGTAACGGCTACATCTTTTCTTCTTTTGAAGTTATTTACTCATTCAATAATTATATGAAATATTTCAAAAATTCTTTGTTTTGTACCCAAAATATAATCAATTTCGAAAATAGGAAATTATTAGAGAAATTTTATTACTAAATGTGATGATAATGAAATCAATTCTACTAATACAAAAACAGAAAATATGAAAATGCAAGATATGGATAACAAAAAAAAAATGTTATGCTTTCACCTGTTACTGGTTCTATTCAACTGTTTACATTTCTCACTCAAACTCTGTTCTAAAATAGTTTTTTCATTCAAATCTTCAACAAGTTTTTCATATGTCTCTCTTGTACTGATCAACTTTTGTTGATCTACTTGAAATTTGGCCTCTTCACTAGTGAGAGAATTTTTTATTGAATTATACTCCTCCAACAGAGGAGTCTGAATTTCATTCCATTGTTTGGCAAGTTCTTCAAGTCGATCATTCGCGGTTTGGACAAAACTTTTCAGTTTAACCATATTTTCTTCTTTGTTTATTATAGCCAGAGTTTTTGTTTTCAGTTTTAATTTGGCTAAAGATTCTTTGAGTATATTCTGTTTATCATTTTTTGTTGCAACCACCTGAATGAAAAAAAAATAAATGAAAGTAAAACAGCTCCAGAGAAATATTTGTACATGTATCCTTCATAGCATTAAAAAAAATTGTGTTAAACATAATCAGTTACATACATACTTGTGATAATTGCAACTCATCCGCTTTTACATTATCTTGCAAAGTTATATATTCAGATTTTACCCTTTCAATCTCATCTAATAAAATCTTCAACTTTTTTTCACCATGGTCCTCATTTTCTCGAGTAGTAGTGTTCTGTTTATCCAAATTCAAGATCTTCTCAGGGGATTCTTTTATCAGGATGATTTTTTCGATCGTATCAGGTAATTCCGTCATCTGATTTTTCTTTTTAATCAACTCTACTAACATAGAGTTTCGGGAAAATTCAATATCTTTGAATAATAAGGAGGGAATGAGACTTTTTGGGGAGCATTGTTTAGTTACATCCGGCAAATTGTGAACCCAGTATTGCTTCAGAACTGAAATAGTCTCAAATAGTAATTATTCAAAAGTGAATTTATGCACATCAAATAGCAAATTTCAAGTTATCTAAGGCCAAGAAGAAAAACTGCTGCAGTCGATACAAACAAAAAATCATTTATATAAATCTCAAACCCGTTTTCAACCAATGCTTCAACTAATGAAAATACCACTTCCACAAATTTGACTTAAAGCTTTTGAAACAGTTTTTATCTCAAAAATTATCACTGCTACTAAAAAAGCAATAAGACTCCTTATTGCTAATATCTATGCCGTGAAATCAACTTCATTAAATGGCATAACCTTCAACTAATATATGAAGTTTTCATCTTTGGTATCTACTTTGACTTTCAACCAGCGGTATTTACCTCCTGAAATTGAAGGCAGGAAAGACTTAAGAAGCATCCTGAACTTGACGATTCCATAAGGAATATTTGACTTCAAACTTATAGGATATGGAGAACTATAGATTAATAACTCAACAATTATTGGTAAGGTTTTTTGTAAAAGATATCTTTACAAAAATAGGTACTCTAACCATAGGTTAAATGTAATATTTCAGGTATGAGACCCTTTTATATTGGAGTACCTTAAGCTTCAATTTCACAACTGGTTGCATGTATAAGCGGCATGTTTTACTTGAATCCAATACTAGTGAATAACTTGTCAACTTCAGTAGTAGTTTCACTTCTGAACTGTTAAGTTATTTGCTATTTGAGTGTGTATAAATTCACCAAAGACGCAGACTGATGGATAAGTACTTTCTCTTTCAACTTTTGAATTAGGTACCTCCAAACTCTGACTCATCAATGGGGAACTGTCCCCTGTACTAACAACAATGTACCCTTCTCTACACTCCCTAATACCTCTGCTGACAAAACAAGATGGGACCCACATTTCTTCTAATGAATTCTTAATATTTTCTTCAATACTTTGTATAAGTCTTGCGACATATCCAGTCTGTTCATT
Organism: Leptinotarsa undecemlineata; assembly: GCA_015342065.1. NCBI lineage: Eukaryota > Metazoa > Arthropoda > Insecta > Coleoptera > Chrysomelidae > Leptinotarsa > Leptinotarsa undecemlineata. The sequence goes on from WOGP01008328.1 coordinate 5,270, forward strand.
GACAGTAGTTTTACTTGTGTCTCTAGGTAATCTTTCGATCAAAAACATTAAAACTCTTCTGATTTCTATTTCGTTGCAATAAAGAATGGTCTGATAACCCATATCTCCTCGAAAGCCGAGTTCTTTGATGTGATCAGATAAATCAGTAGCAACTTTTAATCTAGCACTCATCGAAGGTGGTAATTTCTTAGGGAAAATAGTATTCGGTGCTATTGCTTCAAGGCAAGACGATAAGGCTGATACAACCATATCTGCGTTAAACTCTCTCAAGCCTTTGATATCTCCAAGTTCACTTAAAAAAATAAGATTTTTGGTTTGGAAATGTTAAAATACAGTTTTATTGTAAGGTTTGTTAAATGTTTGTATTATCCAAATTACCATTTCAAAGTTTTAAGAGATTCTATTATAATTTTATCAACTTCCTCCATTATTATAAGTAAGTTACACTAGAGAAGTAACATATCTATAAAAATTACTAATTTTCATTATTTTTTATCAACAAACTAGTAATCGTTTTCGGTAAAAAAGCAGTGCAAAATAAGTGTACACGCTGTACAAAATTCTGTTCCGAAGTTCTAAAACTGAACTATAGAGATAGAAAGTATCAGTCTTGATTGCAGGTTCACAAATCAACAGATTATTCACATTTCTAATTTCATTAGAATTTCATTATTTCAATAGCCTGTATTTTCACAAACGAGGTGGCATTCAATATCGTATGATGCACTTTTTTGTCGTTAACGTCAAAATAAATAAATTTATATTTATTTTATTGAAAATTTATTTTATATTTAATTTGAGAGTAATAACAATTCTGACAAGTGTTTCGACTAATATTTGATTTCGTATTCCTCCACTACTCCATTCGAAAGATTTCGCCAAACCAGACGGAATTAAAAGTAGTAACGGGAAAAGAAATAAAAGAACTTTGAAACGGGAATAATCAGTTTGGTAACAGAGGTTGTGCAAGAAAACGCAGTTTGCAAGTGAGTTCATGAAACAAACAGAAAATTACTGATTGACTGATTCAACCAATAGAAATGCCCTTACGTTTCGAATGGACTAAAAGATGAATCAAATCAATCGGTGGACAAACTCATTAAAAGTCAAACAACGTTTTTGAAATACGTCAACCGAAAACTAAAAATATATGTCTGATCCTAACGTTAATTTTGGAGCTAACCGATGATATTTTTTTCCTCGCTCTCGTAAATGTTGAGAGCAGAAGTAACTGTGACAACAGATCTGCATAATCGAACACTTTCTGAACGGACCGAGTTAAGCAAGCGAATAAATTTGTATTAAACGAGCACACCTAACATCTCAACATCAAGATGCTGACTTTACTTTCGTTTCTGTGTAGTATTCTGTGTCTGCGTGCTGACAGTTGACAGTAGTGACATTAGCAAGATTAAAGTATTTAAATTAAAGTATTGTTGGTGGTAGCAAAGAGTACATGTACTGTCAGCGCTAACCTTAGGCTAACCTTAAAAATTTTGAATAGTGTTGAAATTATCAGTTTTGTAATTTGTGGAATTATAGATGATGCTCTAAGATTTTTGAATCTGGTATATCATCTGAAACAGAATTTGAAATTATAATGAAATGGAATTGGAAATTAATAGTTATTGCAAACAAAACAAATTTAAGTGTAATGTGGATAGTTGCATTGCTTCTTTTAGAAAGAAGTGCTATTTGGAAATTCATTTGAGAAAGCACAATAATGAGGTACACATATATTGTTCTATTTTTAGGAATGAATGATTATTCTTTCTATATTTTCGTCTGAAGGTTTATTTGATATAATGAAAAAAATTAGTTTATTCTTCATTACATACGTACATGATAAGAAAGTATTTCTATTTGATATATTGAGAGTGTAGTCTGTAGATGGCCCCATCCAATCCCTATCAAGACCACAATAAAACATTTTTAAAATTATAGCGTCCTTTCATTTGTGATGTTCCCGATTGTCATAAATCATATATAACTGCATGGCACTTGAAACGACACCAAGGTCAGGTGCATGAAAAGGCAGAAGAGATTATGTGTGATATAGAAGGATGTGGATTGGTGTTAAGCAACAAGTATAACTTGAAGAAACATAAATATCGCCAACATAATGAATCACATTGTTGTTCAGTATGTTCTCAAAAGTTCAACAAGAGGTGGCAGTTGAATGAACACTCTTTTTTACATACAGGAGAATCAGGATATAAGTAAGTAAACTCTTGTACATGTTTTCAATCATTCAGTTGAACAAGTTTCCTATGTTTATAGAAAAATGTTGATTCACTTTGTTTGGTGTATGGTTATACTTGTAGATCCAAGATATTGAGAGTTGATATCGGTCGTTGATATACATACACGATATACATGAGAATAATTCCTTATGAAATGACTTATTTATATTTGATTCTCTAGACTGGCTCTAGAATTAGAAGACTATATTGTCTATAATCCGGACATTTATCACATTCAAGAGTTATGAACAAAATTTATATATGAACTACCGACAGAGTACTATAAAATCTTCAGTCTATGAAGGATTTCACCAGTTTGGTAAACTCCAATATTAGACTTGGTAGTTTTTCTTTCTAAATTCAAGAAATATTAATTTTACAATGCATTTTTGATGTTGTCTATGATGTAAAGTGTTTGTTATTTAGGGTTTCGTCTTTTTAATAACAATAATACTCATTTTACTAAAAAACACTACCTGATTAGTGTTAATCTGGATTAAATTTTCTATTTATGAAAGTGTGATTTATGAAATGGAACTGAGCGTCACTTGATGAATATCTATAACAAAACTTGCTAATATAAACTCCATTAGTATTGTATAGCAAAACACATGTCACGACTTGTAAACCTTTCATAGTATTAGGTAAGTTCTGTTGAATTGTATATTAACTCATGTCACATGTATATTATTTATCTTATGTTTTTCTTCATCAAAATACTTCTGAATAGCCTTATGTGTGATTTTTTTAACACGTGTTCCCAACCAATTGACCATTACATTGGTCAAGAATTATAATGATTGTTATTGACTTTATTTTGAAGTCCTCAGATTATTCCCTATTACAGTATTGAAATTAATTGTATATTTTATCTGAAATAAAGATGTTATACTTTCAGGTGTGCCATTTGCAACATTAGTTTTAACAAATTCCACTTATATAATAAACACAAGAGAAGTCATAAAACCTATAGCTGTGATTGTGGTAAAGAATTTACTAGATGGACATTATTTATTGAACACAGACGAAGTTCCTGCACTATTGAAAAAATAGGTAAAGTATTATACTTTCCCATTTCAGATTCAGTTATATTGAATCATTGTTTTCAGAGCACAAATGTATCATTTGCCAGAAAGTCTTCACCACTAAAACTAATTTAAGACAGCACACAATGAAGATTCACCTAGAGGAGAGTAAGAGTCATAGATGTCATTATTTGGGTTGTACAAGAGGATACAAATTCAAAAAGAATTTAATGTTTCATATTCGTACTTTCCATGAAAAAGACGACAATAAAATCAAGTGCATCAAACCTGGATGTGACACATATTTGAAAAATCAGGTAATTTTTAAAATGAAATTATTATTTTTTGTTCGTAGGAGCAGTTTGACAGAAGTATGTTTTTCTCTTTATGGATAACTGCATATTCTTGGGGTCTCTCTGAGCTTCTGTCGTAGATTAACTTTCCTCTGATTTCTCCCATTCCCATGATTTTTTGACTGTAAACTCAGGGTTCTCATAAGACAGCAATATCAAACCCCCTCATAACCTTTGCAAAGACTGCCGAAGCGGCCCTGTTTGTTGTCAGTTTGATTGTACATCAGTGTTGATTCTTTTTTTTACTGAGGGAGAACCACTTTTCCATTTCGGGGGCAGAATTATGTGACTGAGACATATCCTAAGCAGTGTTAACAAAGTTGAAGGTGGAAGCTGAAGTGCAGAGATTGGCCTTCGCATGATATGAACCACATAATTAGTCAGTAAATTGTTGTATTCTTGAACTGACTAAAGTTTTGCCAAGTAATTCTTTCCCGTTCTCAAAACCTAAAAAATTATTGGTGTTATTAAGCTCAATAAAAGTTTTGCAACTTTGCAATGCGAAATGGTACGCTCCTCCAAACAAAACTCAGTTAAAACTTATTCCAACTCCTAACCTGAATGCCGCAGCGTAACAAACGGAACTATAATAATTGTGCATATCATTTGAAATTTTCAATAAACTGCAATTGTTTACATAAGTTTGAAATTTGTTTCATTATTTTCAGAGAAACTTAATGAGGCATATTGCCAATGTGCACAAAGAGGCATCTAAACCGAATACTAAAAAAAAAAGAAGGCCAAGGAAAGATAAGGGTGAACCAAAAAAATGTATGGCATCCATTTTATCTGGTGTTGATTTGACTATAGCAGAAAACAAGAAAATTATTAATGGACCTTCATACTCTGCAATATCTTCATCTGAGGAAACAGGTTCAGAAAAGGGCAATATAACTAATTCAAAGAATTTGAGCGGGGCAAAGAGGAAAGAAACGACTGACATTTCACAATCATCCTGCCAGGGTCGACAGAACAATGTAGAGTCAGTAGAAAATAATGATTTAGATATGGAAGATCCTCTTTTACAAATCTGTAGTAGAGTTATGACCAAGATTAAAGAATATTTGGATCAGAAACCAGTATCTGCAGTGCAGGAATCATCGACATACTTTAAAATGCAAGCTTAAACTCGAGAAGAATTTTGTGTAAATATTTATCTGATTTGTTTGTTTTTCTTCGAATCTTCCCATCCAACTGTCGGACATGAAACCACATTTTAGTAACACGAAAATGTGTTGAAAATTTTCATTCATTTCATTAAATAGTTGTTACATTACACAGATTATTTTTTATTAATAATTTTTTCTTTGTTCGAGTCGTAACACAAAAATATTCAAACTACTATGTGAACACTTTTAGTTACCGAAATTACCAGCCGGCGTCCCGTTAAAAAATGTATGGTCAATTAGGATTCTATGGTCAACTAGAATTGGGAACCCAGTTCTATTGTATATGATCTATTCTATAATTGTGTTAGCTCCCAGATATGCCTAGAGAACTTCATCTCTTCATAGAGAAGATTTTACACGAGATTGTTGGAATAAATCTATTTTTTATGAGTTGAAACTCGGGTATAAAATACGAAAATTATGTCTGTGAACTGCATAGAGAAAAAGAGTTCAAATTGAGGAAAAGTGCAAGAAAACATTAGCTAATACATCCTACATTGGCTAACTTAATATGTTCTAGATTTACTAGCAATGTAAAAAGGTGACTTACATTTCTCTGAAGTAATATTACGATAAATGTAACTATACATTAGAACTTACGATTATTGTTTTTCATGGCGATATTCAATGTTTTCCTGGAGTTTGACCTTTGAATTATTGAAGCTAGATGTCGCCCATCAATTTCTCTGCCAAAAGGTTTATCTGAAAAATTGGGAATGTAGAAAGACCAGGAAGTGCGCATTATTTAGGTATGATTCTCAATAGGGATTTTGATTGTATTTTGTTGAAATAATGAACATGATATTTTGTAGAAATTTCAATACATGTAATTTAGACAAGTCTCTTTGTATTCCTAGAGTTTTGCACCGCCACCTTGTGGAATGACTGATCAATGATCCGTGTACAGGTTATAAACGTATTTAGGTTCGCAGTTCTAAAATTCTAGAACGGTTTAAAATAATCACTCAGCTGATTATTGAGAGTAGCCTTGTGCAAAACTTTTCATGTCCTAATTAGTGAAACACGAGTCGCGGTTTAGTGCACCTTTCATTGTGAAAATCCCACAGTGAACTATATTTGTTTCTTATTTTTGTGCGTTTTGTTCCATTTTCTTCATTATTCTCCCGTTACTAAGTGTTCCATATTTATATCTTCATAAAAAATTATATTGTAATCTATTTTAGTTGTCCTGACGAAGGAAATAAATTTACTGAAAG
>WOGP01008329.1:0-11275 GCA_015342065.1 Leptinotarsa undecemlineata
CCGTAGCAGCCTCACAAAAACCAGGCCACTAAACGCGGACTGCGATTCCAAGAATTGCATTTATCGAATACCCTGCGAGTGCGGAGAATCATACATCGGTGGAACTAAGAGGCCATTGAAAGTTCGCATTGCTGAGCACAAGAAACACACACAGTGAGGAGAAACCAGCAAATCCGGAATAGCAGAGCATGTTTGAACTCATCAACATAATATCAAATGAGCTCAAGCTGAAATCATCCACAACGAGGACCACTGGTTTAGGAGAAAATTCAAGGAAGCCCCGTATATGTTGTCCAACAAAGCATTTATTCAAGCTAGCGTAGAGATACGTATCATATGGAAACCTCTTATCAAGCGAAAAATGACTAACCTAACCTAACCGCTAAAACTAATGAAGCGGAAAGAGGAGAGAGGGGATAGGTGAAAGGTGAAAGCACCCTACCTATAAATAGTCAGATCTCGGAAGAATAAGTTCAGTTATCACCAGAAGATGATTGTGCATACTAACAACCGAAACGTCGTGACGTAACTTGGTTTGGAATATTTTAATTTTTATTTTTCATTTCTGTTAATAATATTTTCAATTTTCAGCTTTTATTATTTCAATTTTTTATTTTTGGTTGTAACTTGTATGTTATTTCCTTGTTATTTCGGTTTTTTGTGTTTAGTAAAATTGTTATTTTCGGTTAATCTTTTTATTTTTATTTTTTTTAGGGATTTCGAATCAATTTGTATCATATTAGACAATGGAAGTCCGAACTGATGTAATACGCCACGAAACATTGACAACCACCTTCAAACAAACATTGAAATTGAACTTGCACAAAGAACTAACTGAAAAAGTAGGTGAATAATTTTTCTATGGAACCATATCATTGAAAAATTTCATTCAGAACTTGCTATGACACAAAAATCAAAAAGTTTGATCGTGAAATGTGAAAATGTTTGATTATTACCATTTGATTTTGATGGGACTTTGAACGCGATGAGGTTGTCAATGAGGGTAGTGGTAGTATAGTTCTTTTTATCTCTATCTGCTTTGAATGGATTATTCAATTTTTTATATCTTGGATAAAAGCCGAATTCTTGTCTATTGCATGTCCACTGTGTAGCTTCTGAAAACGGTTCCACTTCCTCTTCCATGACTTCAGAAAATGCAGGATATGGTGGAGGTTTCTTGTCACAACTTACAGCAGTATATGGTTTCTCGCATGTCTTCACGGATTTTCCACTGACGCATGGTAGTTTCGAATTCAGTTCACAGGTTTCACCAATTTTATGGCAAACCGACTTTTTTTTTACTGTAGCTCTACTCTTCTTTGGCAACGGAACTCTTCTGTTGGTTGACTTGTTCCGAACCGTTCCCAAAGCATCAGTACTCAAGTTTCTTACGTTCGGCAGAGACAACGTACTTTGGTTATCATTTTGGCTTGGAGCTGCATTCATGACTTTCTTTACGGCCAGGTTTCTTCCCTGTTCTGCATTGCAAACGCTCTTGTTGTATTTTTCCTGTTCTGAACTGATGAGTTTTTTTAATAAAAATACCGTTGGTGTTGAGTCCAGCAAAGGATTTTTGCTAACATGATTTTTTGTACTTTCATATATTATTTCTGGTTGTTTCCTTATCACCCAGCCATTTTTTTCTTTCCAAACATCAGACACTCTATTGAACTCCTCAAAATCTACACCAATATTGTTTTTTTCATATTGTGGCTCTTTCGACAACACGGAATGACTTTCTATTTGATCTCTATTGCGCCCCGTTTTTTTTATTTCATCAAACAATTCAACTCTAGAATCTGTATTGAACTTCCTTTCTGCATTGACACTAACACCTCTTTTTTTCTTGGTTTTGTCGCCACTTTTGCATTTAGGCTTTTCTGGGGTCCAATACTCCCAGCATCCCATGTCAGCCCTTGGAATATCTATACACGGGTCCACTGTGACGCAATCTTCCGGTTCTTCCTCGCATTTCAATCTTTTCAGTGGACCAACATCAACCATTGGTCTATCAATACACGGGCAGTCACCAGCTCTCAGAATGGGAAGGGGTTTCTTTTTGTCTTTCATTTGATCATCAGCACGTGGGCAATCTACTTCGCAAGTACACGGTTTTGGGCATACTTTCGGAGGTTCTGGTACTTTAAGATTCAATCTTTTGAGAACAGGAGGTTCTTTCATCGGTGGTTCCTCAATACAAGGACAAACTTTTGCTTCTAATTTGGGCAACTCCTTCAGTTTCTCACAATAATCATCATCCGCTCTGATACATGGCTCCGGTGGTGGGCATTTTCTTCTAGGCTTACACTTCTCTTCTGGTATGCACACTTTTTGAAGCCTTTTCAAAGGCACATCAATCAACGGTGCCGATTCTACACACGGACATTCCCCAGCGATTAACTGAGGTAATTTTTTTGTTTTTTGTGGCACCGTGTCATCGGCTCGTGGTGAACAAAAATATTCCGTTTCACAAGGACGGATTTTAGGTTCGTCTTCGAAAACCATCTCTAATCTTTTCATTTTTGGAACTTTATCGGGAATAAACGGTTCTCTGCAAACACAATCTGAGGGTTTCAAAACGGGTAAGGTTTTCTCTTCTATTTTCAAACAGTCATCTGCCCTGATACATGGTTCCAGTTTGACACACTCCTCCTTCGGGTAACACTTTTCTTCAGGAATGCAAACTTTTTGAAGTCTTTTCAGAGGAACGTCAATCATTTGAGGTGGTTCAATACAGGCACAATCGCCTGGTATATACAGGGGAAGTTTCTTAGATTTCTGAATGATATTATCATCGGCTCTGGGTGGACACGGGCAAATAGGCTCACAAGGACATATTCTTGGTGGATCTTTGAACTTAAATTTGAGCCTACGAATTTTTGGATTTTTATCTGGTATTGGTTGTTCTATACAAGGACATGGACTAACTTTCAATTTGGGTAACGTCTTTTCGCACACCTCCAAGCTATCATCAGCCCTAATGCACGGTTCTGGTTTAGGACATTCAACAATAGGGTTACACTTTTCTTCCGGAATGCATACTTTTTGTAATCTTTTCAGAGGTACATCGACCATTGGTGGAGGTTCTACACAAACACACTCTCCAGCTTTCAAGGGTAACAATTTCTTTGGTTTCTCCACTAAGCTATCATCAGCTCTTGAAGAACAAGGGTAAGTCTCGCATGGACACTCTCTAGGAGGATCTTGAAATTTCATCTGTAATCTTTTCAATCTAGGATTTATATCTGGAACATATGGTTCTATACACGGACAAGGAGACGGGGCAATTTTTGGTAAACGCTTGGGTTCAATTTTGAGACAATCGTCTGCTCTCACACAAGGTTCTTCTTTTGGACAAGGTTTGGGTTTGGGAGTACATGGTGACGGTTTCAGCCTAATTTTAGATGGAAGAAAACATTTGTCAGGTGGTTTTTCTTTCTCGCAACTCTCGGGTTCCAGGGGTCGTGATTTTCTTGAGTATTTCTTCGACTGAATATTATATTTCTCCTGATGAGTTAATTTGACTGGATTCCTTTTGGAAACTGCTGCTCCCGGATGTTTAGTTGAATTTAAGGTCACTAGTGGCTCTGTACTTAAGGTTCTTTTTTGTGACACAGCGGGGGTTTTCTGTAAGAAACTGGGTCGTCTTACGAAGTTATCGTCAGGTTGTTTACCAATCTGTTGTAATTTTTCTGTACTAGAAGTGAGTCTATCTATGTGTATCGGATCTGATGCACTTTCTATTATGTTAGGCTGAGTTGTACTTTTAACTGATTTTATATCATTTTCATTAACAAGGTGATGTACACTAGACTTCAATCTGTCAGCATACGAAGGCCAAGGTGTCTCCAAAGGCTTCTTGATGACTGAAATTGATTTTTCATCAAGTTCACTTGTATGTGATTGGGTAGAATCATTTTCTGTCCATGGTAACTTGAATGGCTCTTTTGGGTTTATTTCAGAATCATTCTTGAACGGAAAGTCCAATTTATTGAGTTCTCTACTTTTAATGTTAGTCAAATCTCCTTCAGATTGCTTCTGTTCTATATTTCCGATATTTGGCGTGTAGAATCTTGGCGGTCTGATAACATCATATTTTGATACAGATATGGGTGGTAAACTCTTAATCATCTCGACATGATCTTCGAGTCTGAAAAGGGCGGCCTTGCTACTGGTAGAATATTCTCTATGTTGAATGTCTTCAGATCTCCTGTGTTTTTTATCGGCACTGACTTGTTCCGGTTCTTCATAACCTGGAGGAAAACGAAAGAACGTAGACGATTTACTTTTCATGAGTGTGGGATTATGATCATTCTCTGTTGAACCGAAGGGTTTCAGATTATTGGGTTGTAAATGTTCTACGGGATTAGGCCTTCTTTCCTGTTTTTCCATCAGTTCAAAAACATTGAATGTCAATTCGCTTTGACTGCGGCGAGGCTTGGCAGCTTCTAATTCGTATTGCTCAGATACCTCGTAAGTATCAAAAAATTTCTCATCTATTTCATTTTCACTCAAAAGAAACTCCTTGGAATGATTCATCGGTTTTTGGGTTCTTCCTTTGGGCTTTTCACTTTCTAATTGACCTCTTTCATTTTTAGAAGGTTTTCTCATCTTCTGAGACAAATCTCTTCTATGTATTACTTGCTCACCTAGAATTAGAAAACAGAGAAATTATATTATATTCAAAGGATTATTCGAAAATGCAGAAATTGGGGAATGATGGATTTCTGCTGGTTATCATTTTATTGATAATAATAACTGATAATATTATTTATGGTGATCGATAGTCGACCGCTGGGAGAGCAGTGTTCATGTTTTTTTATGGAGGGGACGCCACTTGATTTTGATTTTAGTGAAATCAAGAAATAAAAATATGCCTGAGTCACAAATTTATATAATCGTTGTTTTAGTTTAGGTTTTCAAAAATATGATAGCTAGAAAGCATTTGAAAATTTTTTTATGAAAAATTATATAATCCGGTAACATAACAAATGAAATAATACGACGTCGCTGCAGCTGCAGTAGGATCGTCCAAAAAAAACAAGGTTTGAGTTCATATGACTTCCATAATGGCTAGACAAAATGATTTTTGAAACGTTTGATGCATTGAATCAATTCATAAGAGAAACGACAAAGTATCTGATTGGTTTTCAAATGTTATCATTGCAACCAAATCAATTCTGACGTGAAAAAAATTGGAAATTCATCAACATATGACTCTTTTTTTTCTGGGTGTTATCAGCAACAGGCTGAGGTGTCGAGTAGAGTCTGAAGAGTTGGAAAGCGATACAGTTCCGCTGTTTGGCGATATTACAAATATCCTGGATTCGAGAAGTATAAGTTGAACTAGAGCAACTCAACTTTTTTTTCCAGAACTGGCCGGCAACAAAAGATGGTATTTGGAGATCCACAAGGACTCCAAAGCAGACAACCTATGCTCATTGGAAAGACTGTATCTATCCGTAGCCTAATGGAAACCGGCAGATTTACAAAAAATGATCCAGGTTGTAATATTGGTTCCAGAAATCAAATGGTTAAAATTATCCACCTCCTCTGAGGGAAAGGCTTCCACTAAATTGAAATAATGCGCAACACAAAAATGGTACTTGACGTGACACACTTTACTTTAGTTTCTGAACCGTCACTCAAATCATCTCAGGTTGACATACCCCTGACCAAAACTATCAAAACAAACTCGTCCCTTGCGCCGTGACGTACACGTTGACGAAATTCGTCTACTCAAATGGCTTGGGTTAGGTTAGTTTTGGGCCAAAGTGAGTGAGTCTATTGAACCCTCCACGGCAAACCGTGGCGTTGTGGCTCACATCTATTCACACCCGACCAAATAAACCAAGCTTTTTAACGAAACCGATTAGTTTGTATGGTGAGTGGTCTGTCGAACTCTGAAAACTTTATTCGGTTTCCAGTGGGACTGCTACTTCACCATTTTTCAAACAGAGGCGACATCTTCGGACAGTACGAGTCTCTGCATATGATGATTCTAATGACAGTAACCTGTAGGGAGGCCTGTTGGACATCGTAGTTTATCCCTACTGTAGTCCAGCAATTGTTTGGTATCAAGCTTCGAAGAGTGACTAAACGCCTTGAAGTGAACCAATCCTGGAAGACATCCAGGTGTTCAATATTCGTTTGGCAAAGCCTAAAGTGACAGGTTCTGGACCGATGAAGCTGCTTGCAACACCCTCCTTTGCAAGGAAATCAGCAGCTTTGTTACCTTCCAAGCCAGTATAGCCAGGAAAACAGAACAGAAATGATTCATTAGGTCTTCCTATCGAGGAGAGTCGTTTTTGGCAATTTGCTACCAGTTTAGATGTTGCTCGGTAGGATCCAAGAGCTTCCAACGCCGCTTGACTGTCCGAGAATATCTTTATTGACTTGTGTATGAGGTTAGATTCTTCAAATCTCTCCGCACATAATTCAATAGCGTAAATTTCCGCTTGAAATACAGCCGCATAGGTTCCTAGGCAAGTTGACATCTCTGTCCTGAGTCTGCGACTGAAAACACCTGTACCAAAACCGGAAGGTGTTTTTGATCTATCTGTGAACCAACCACTATCTGCTCCTCATATTTCCTTCTCCCGGAGGATCCAGTCTTCTCTCCTAGGGAACAGTACTTTATAGGGCAGTTCGTAGTTTACAGTTGGAGGCGTTAATTCAATTCATCCTAGATATTCGTAATGTCCATGGACGATGTGCAAGGCTGTTTTATTGATAGAGTTTTCTTCCATTCCTTTCTGGTGAAGTACCAGTTAACACGATGATAGTTGCGATTTATAACTGACTATTTCACAATATGGACGAGAGCCTCGTAATTTTGAGATTGTTAGGTTCAATACGGTGCATATGCAAGGAAAATTTAAAATGTATCGATGAAGCATAAGAATATTCGAAGTTACAGATAGATGTCATTGGTCATCCGTCGTTTGTCATATGTCATCGGTCAGATCAATTATTTTCAACTTTGAAAAATGCTGACAGCTGTAACTTGTCATTCACCATTCAGTGTCACGTTCAAAATCGAAAATGATGGAAACTTGTTTTGAAAAATATGATGAAAAATTTGATTTTGTTAAGAATGGTAATGTTGGGCTTCTGACCATCAAAAAATATAATTGCTCATTTTCAAAAGCCGTTTCATAAGGTGTACCTAGCTGAGTACTCGTTGCAAACGATTTCATCTCGAGATACAGATCGTCAGAAGTGCATTGCATGAGGAAATTCGTAGAAAAAATTAGAAACTTCAAAGTTTGGGGTTGTGATGACTAAAAGTTAATTTCGATTCGTATAAGCAAATTGAACCATCAGAATGCTTCTACTGAGTTTACTGACAAATATTTAAAAGCGTTCTAGAAACATCAGGAAGCTTTCCAAGAGTGTCTTAGAACTTTCAAAAAATGAATCGAAAACGTCAAAAAACATTTACGAAACATCAAAATACGAATATAAAACATCAAAGCATATGGAAAGTTTCAAGCATTTTAGAAACGTCTGGAAGCGTTCAAAATACGTCAAAGAGTATCTTGGAATTCGAAAAGCGAAAGGAAAACGCAAAAAAGGGTATGGGATACATCGAAAGCGAATAGGAAACGTTGAAAGAATTTTGGAAGCCTCTAAAAGTGAACAAGATACATCAAAAAACATCTGTAGAAAGTTGCAATGCGTTCAGGAAATATCAAAAAGTATTGAGGAAATGTCAACCCCATAGAACAGTTTTCAAACAAATATATTCGTTTAGAAATGTTCTTATATGGTTAAACTACAGTAACGTTAGTGACAAATCAATGTGATCTCCTACCACGTAGTAACGGCTACATACATCAATTTATTGAATCATAAATTTATTTGAAGAAAAAACCACGAATGAGTTTTCTTGATTTATAATACTACTAAGATCTTGAAGTTTCTTTGTGTGAATAGCTGAAAATTACGATATTTTTGGAAAAGTCTGTTAGCCGAAATATAGATCTATTCGGAGGTATAAAAAGTACTGATCGAATGTTCATAAAGTTTAATATTGAACAATATCAAATTTTCCTAGTCTTTTTTTTCTCTATGTCGAAACAAATTGCCTCCGAAACATTTTACTTCGTTTATCTCATGAATTTTGTCGTAGCTATAGAGTAATGCTGGAAGTCGATAAAGGTACACCGCCTATTTGAATTTGGTTTATATGACAGTCTCACTGATACATATTCACTGTATCTGAGGATTTGCAGCAGAAACTCAGTTGAATAAAAATATATTACCTAACTAACTTTTATTATGTAAAAATAATAGATGATTCTTGTACTTCTTTGTTATATTTAAAAGTAAACACTACATCAGTTCTTTCATTAACTGTCATACGTCAGTTAAGATACATATCAGTGTCGGAACACTAACGTATTAAAAATAACTAAATAGAAATTGCACATCAACAGTTTCATGATTAATTTTGTGAGTCAGGTATTTAACATTGACTACTGATTGGTTTAAATCACGTGGCGTTCTTTTTTCTCACAAATTATGACTCGCACCCACTCTCTGATCAATGGTTGAAAATATGTAGTTGAAGCCACGTTGGTAACAAAGTTCAAATATAGATTGCATCAGTCGCCTCAATCATATTGAAAATATACATAACTAGTTGTTGTCCGCAGCTTCATACGCGTAGAATTTGGTTTGTCACATTAAATTTCGTGACAGACCATTTTAAACAAATAGTTACAATATTTTTGTCGATACAACATTTCAGGTTTCCACCTTCAAAACTGACAAAATTCAATACAAACTTTGAACCCCTATTTTTTTCCCTTGGGGGTGAAAATTCCTGATTTCCTTTCTTTATGCTCTTTTACGCTATACAAATAATCTACCTGCATATTTCAAGATTTTAGTTTCAGTATCTTCTGCTGTACATTAATATAAGGGTGTCAGTCAATCGATACCCACTTATACAATATTGAAAAGCATCATTAAGCTGATTAACGGAAAAACAGATTTTAAACAGACAGATCAGTAAAAAAACAAAAAAAACTAGATTGACATACATTGGTAATCCTACTAGTTCTACTCTACTGATATTATAAATGCGTGAAGTTTGTAAGGATGGATGAATGTAATGTATTACTTTATCACGCCTGAACATCTCAACGGATTCAAGTGTAAGTTGGTATATAGATGGATAATGACTTAGAATAACACACAGGGTAAGTTCTCACGGTAACGTGGGTAAAAGAGTGGGAAACAGCTAGTAGATATTGTATAAGTAGACACTGACAGTCTCATATCGATGTTATATGCGGATTAACGTCTCAAACGTATCAAATTACAAGCGATAACAGCTTCCTGCGAAAAGTGCTAATTGTACAGTATCAGCAAGATGAACACGTGTGTTCCAGACAAAGCAATTGCTGACACTGTTCTGATATTATTTTTCATACGAAACATATAAATACCATGCGAGGCCAGAAAGACGTTCATTTTCAATTACTTATTCTTAACGTACAGTTAATTTTCAATTGTTAATATTCCAAGTTTTTCATATTATATTCAAATAAATTGTTTAAAGAAATAAACCAATTTTCAAAAATAAATTTTGAAAAACAAGATATAACATCGACGTACATGCATAATGCTTTTTAATTCATTAATAACATAATGTTCAACCAAACTAAAACAACAACTCTCTTTTCTACCCGTAGTTGAAAAAAAAAATTCATGAATCAACATAAAAGCCTCTTTCCCTACATTTAATGAGCCCAACCCATGCACCCCAATGAACAGAACATGAACATTTCTTCACTTGATGTCCCGTTCTGACTGGAAAGACCACGTGAATCTCCTCAGAAACGACATGCCCTTTCTGTATTCGTAAGCTGGAAGCTTACCATCTATCCTTTCCTCTCATCCCTCACCATTCTTTTTTCCATTTATGTCCCTCAGCATCATTTCACTATCCGTCTTTTCCACCCTTTTCTTTTACTCTCGCCATCCAATCCTATCTCCGTGCATGCATCTATCAATCACGTGCTCTACTGTTTCAGGTTCCCCATAGCCACAAAGGTAGGGAACCTCCGGACCCAGGTTGAATCGTGCCAGGTATCCCGGAAAGCTTCCACGACCCGTTAGCAGCTGAAGAGCCTTACGCGACAGATCCAATGATTCATATTCGACAGTTCCACAAAATCAGTAGAACAGTCGCCTCGTCGTGCCTCTCTCCCCTTTCCTTTGCCATTCTCTCCTGATACTCTCTTTCATCCGTTTCCGCCTCTCCATTTTGTTGTGTAGCTTCCCCACAGTGCATATGGCTTGCTCGTTATTCCTACCCTTAGAGGCATCTTCATGTGCCTTCATGTTTTCTGTGTTACTGCCATCATGTCTCCTCATCCATGTGATCTGGGTAGGTACTTCTTTCATGCTCCTCTTCTCAATCATCCGCTGAATCATTGCTACAGCTACAGCAGAGTCACTGACTACTTTCAGGCTCTGATCCATGTTGATCACTCGGTCTATCACTATTAGCTCTGCTTCGTTCACGCTGCTTTTACCGGTGATCCTTTCATTCCCTGTGGTCGATTCATTATCTCCCCTTTTATACGCTCAGCCTATTCACAATTCTTTCATCCTCCAAACCTGCTCCGGCATCCAAGGATACTTCAATCATTATTTCGTCCTCTACCTCCTCCAGCAACTTTCCTTCAAGCCGTACAGCAACCGAACCTAGAATCTTAAAACTACACTAACTAACACAACCGTCAATGACGTCTGCCTTAAGCGTCTGCCCGCGTTCGGGTTGCGTTCTTGGCGATGGTGCTTCATTGCTTAGACCACTCCTCCACACCCTCCGCCTCACCCCCCTCTCGTCATAAAGTTGATGCGACGCGCAATTGCTCACTACGTTGCGTCAAGTTGATCTCTCCATGTACATTCAGCGGTATATGCAGCGCAAGCCAAGATATCTCTCAGGGAGCAAGATTTTTTCAGATATATCTAATACTTGTCGTTTTATTATGATAAAAATCATACAAAACCTTCGTAAATTGAATCATATATGTTATTCTGATGTACAAGCTGTATTAATGTAGAGTTTCATCTAAATCCGTTCAGTCATTTAGGCGTGAAATAGCTACAAACAAACATATATTCATCCTCATAAACTTTCACTTTTATAATATTATGATAGATCTCAGTATAGACCAGGGGTCTCCAAACTTTGAAGCCTTCGGGCCATAATGATTTTTTCAGTTTGTTCCAAGGGCCAATTTCTGCCATC
>WOGP01008330.1:0-11273 GCA_015342065.1 Leptinotarsa undecemlineata
ATAAACGCCTTTTGTGTAAAAACCAGAAGAGATAGGTATAGGGAACCCTGATATAGTTTGGAGGAAAACCTACTTCTACGTCAAATTACGCCACCAAATACGGGGTGTTTTATTCACCTTTGAGAAGTTATTTAATTAAATGTATGTCCAAATTATGAGGAATTTTTTTGCCACTCAGAATAATATTGCATTAAAAATTTGATATGGCTGTTAACTTTAACCTTTGTGCTAAGATAAGGATTAACGAGGTCTTACCTTTTAACGTGTGACTCCAAACACGGGTTGGACGATAGTAAGTGAAAAATTGATCGTTCAGACTGGGACTTGAACTACCGACCGACACGACAGTCAATTCGAGTGAGTGAACAAAGCACCCATGACGAACCGCTTGGCTACCGACCAACCGAAGGTTTGATAAAACAAAAATTATTACCTCTAATGTAGGTTTTATCCTGATTTCCGGACCGCCTCCGTAGATGTTATAGAAAAAGTTCCATATGCATTCCGGAACATCGGCAGCTTCGTTCAGATCGAGCTGATTTAAATTGATTTTGGAGTTATCTATGGGCCCGGGCGGTTCCTGGTTACGTTTTTGAACAAAGTTGTGCCACTGAAATGAAATAATGGAAGTTTTGATAAATGTTGAAAATTTTGATATGAATTAAAATCAAACAGTTTCCACTTTATGAACTTTATTCTAGACGCTTTCAGTACACAGTAGCTTCTTCAGTTGAACTGTTCGGATTAACTGCAATAATCGAGTCTTAGTAATTTTACTGGATACCATTCTGGTTCTCTTTGAGTGGGAGGCTATAAGAAAGTGTATTTGTCTTACAAAAACAAGATATTCATCTTAGAGAGTGGGTGCCTGATACATAATCAATATCGCCATGCAATCAATTCAAGTTCCCAATATAACACAAGATATTTCATTCAGATGGTCCACTTACCGATTTCCAGAAGCTCAATAATAAAAAATCTGTAATATACATCGACAAGAAAATGTGCAATCACTTGCCAATAGATGTTCGTTCCTTATATCTATATACTAAATTTAGAAATGCCCTAAAGGGGCAAGGAATTCTTTTACTTCCTTTCTGAATTTCTTTTCATTATATATTCTCCTTGAATTAATGGGAAGGTGGTTAAATAACTTCTTGCTATTGAAAATAATAGAATTTTGTGTAAAGGCTAGAGAAGGTGTGGGAAGGGAAACGGAGTAAGACTGACATGTACTATAAGTTGAGGTGTTATTAAATTGATTTTTATATTTTTTGTGGATAAGACACACTGTTTCCAGAATAAAAAGACATACTAAGGTCAGAATTTTTTGCTTCACAAATAATGGGCGGCATGAATCCCTGTAGCTAGCCTTGCATAAATATCTGATGGCTGGTTGGTTCCTTTTGTACAGTTTCGTAAGAAACAACGATGGAAGTTTTGCTCTTCGATATGAATTAGTTTACTGTAAACCAAAGTTTTAGGAAGACCCAAATAATCTGAATTATTGAGATTCGGAGACCTAGATGACCATGCCTGTAATCCTTTGCAACCCATCCATATGTATAATTTTGATTCGAAATCGAATATTTGTGCGTGATGGCACTGACATGAAGTGATTCCCATGAAAAAATGAGGACCAATGAAACAAGTGATTATTGTAAAAGTGTTGGATGACGCTTTTGAAAACATTTGCTTCATTGGTGAATAAAACCTCTGTACCAAATAATGGAATTTCATTCGGTTTATGAAGACACAATTCTCAAATTCTAATTTTTCTGGAACTGAACCTGAACCCTGTAAAAGATGGGAAATATATTCTCAGGGTCGGCGCGATTCTCGAGGATTTGTGGGTTCTTGAAATAAAAGCCTTTGGATCTCCTTAGCCACTGTATGTTTATTTGACCAACTAGTTAGCCCGGAACTTTAGATTGATAGAGGAAACAGTATTCACCACATAAGCTACAAAAAAAATACATATTTTTCCAAATGGGAAACTGCCACAATGGAAACTTCATATGACAAAATTCGGGAAATTACAAAATTACATAATTGGGTTAACGTACCTACAAAAAATACGGGTACAAGCCAGAATCTTCGAGATTATGCTATATAAAAACCCCAAGCACCTTTATAACCAGAGGTGTTTCTGTATATGAAATCAGCACTAAACAGAACTCGTAGAATCAGATAATTCTGTTCTGGTATTCAACTAGTTTTTACAATTTGAACCTGAAAACATTTTGCCACAAGAGTATACGTGGCCACCCTCTATCAATGAGAGCAGTAGAGGCGCAGTATCACCGTAAAGGAAATAATTTTCGTGGGCTTCCTAACATCGGTCGAACTAGGCAATCAGGAATAGATGAAATATTCCGGTTATATTTCCGTCTAGAACAATATAAAAAAGATCTGCTACAACCTATTGAATGTGGTAATCAAAAAATCTGTTTAAATCTGTTTAAAATCTGTTTTTCCGTTATTCAGCTGTCGCCCCCATCGAACGACAACTCTCAGAAGTTGAGAAACTTGTGCGAGCTAAGGACTAACGTTGTCTTACCTTTTAACGTGTGATTCCTAACACTAATGAAGAATTTATAAAAACATAAGCATGTGAGATCTGCAAATTAGTTCAAATTTTCGTGTAATGATATCCAAACAGCTTCCTCAAATTCAGGTGATTTATTAACAATAGTATTGTAAATCACACCTTAAAGAAAATAACCGCCAGCCGCCACTAGTATCCATAAACCAATTGTGACGTAGCTAAAAGCACGCGAATGTACGATGTTCTAGATGTAGCGAGAATAATGCTACCACCTGCGATGAAATTCCGAGGAATGTTCCGGGGCCTTCGATAGCCAAATATAAGCGGTACGCGAAGCGATAGATATTTGAATAATAATTGAAGTTTTAGTTGAAGAGTGTTTTATCTAAAGTGAAATGAACTTAAGTTTGATTATTGTTCAGTGTAGTCAATTATTGGTAAACCCACGGGAATTACTACTAGGTATTGAGAAAGAATTTGGAAAAGTATTCCAGGAAATAAATGAAGGATTGGAAAAAGTAGTCGATGAGAAGCTTGAGGGGATTGAAAAGAAAACCTCAGAAGGACAAATAGCCAGGTGGATCGAAAAGTTACAAACTTACGATTTTTAAATTCAACATCGGAAAAGGAAGAGTCACGAAAACGCAGATAGCCTTGTTAGAAGACCATGCCTAAGGCTCAGAAGAAGAACTTTATACCAGCCGTGATAAGGTAGCGGGCAGAGACCCTTTCATGGACAGCTCTGATAGGGAGGTAAGCTCCCCTATCTCCTGCAACCTGTAAGGGTCTCTTGTCTAGGGATACGGACAGGAAACCTAAGGAATCACCTGACCATGGTGTGGTACGGTAATTAACAACCTCCGAGGGTGACCACTACCGTTATGACAAGGCAAGCGCGGTTTTGAAAACTGTACGAAAATGGATTGACGAAGGAGTGAGGCCGGAATGGCAAGAGATTTCCAAACACGGCCAGTAGGAAAAGGGCTCCAATAGGACTCCATGTGCTTTCAAGGTGACCTACTAACTCGGAAATGGAAAAGCCCGGATGGAAGAACCCACAAATTCCAGATATTCTTTCCAAAGACGTGTATCCCGAACAGCTCCACGATGCGTGTTTTGTTTCAAATAAGTGTCTAGCGTTATATATCAAAGTTCCACAAAAATATTGTTTTTTAATATGGCACCCTGTTCAAATGAAGAATAATTATCAAAATAGCATCTATTGGTGTTATTGTTTTTTGAGGATAAGACACAAGCTCTACAGAAAAATTCTTAAGGCGCTCTCAGAGCGGTGCCTGTGCGAAATTAGCCATTCACATTGAAATTGAATGAGTGGTGATTAAATCCATTTGGGAAAACGTTCTCATGAAGTTTATTCCATATAAACACAGTTCTCAAGATGAAAGAGTTCTCAAACACTATAGTTCGACGTGTACAGAGTTGAACCTTAAAACAATGAGCAGCCATAGTCCGTCGTTTATTTCTGATATGTATTGCTCTTGGTGGAATTGAATGTGCCATATCACTTGTACACTTCCCGTGAAAGTATCTATAGAAGAGAGACAAATCTCCAACCCTTCTTCAACATTTCAGGCTATCAAGGTTGCACGTAATGTTCGTGTCTCCAATCAGGCGGATGGCTCTTTTCTGGATGGAATCCAGCAACTTCGGAGAATGTTTGGGGGCAGCTCCATTCATGAGAACAATTTTCCAAAGAAGGTCTGATATGAGCTTTATAAAGCATCAAAAGTTGCTCAGGTGTGTTCAGTTTTCTATTTCGGAACAGTGTTCCAAGCTTTTGAGAAGCAGCCTTTGCAATTCGAGAGACATGATTGTACCAAGACCTATTGGTGCTTATTTCAACCCCCAACAAACTTATCGAAGCAGAAAGCGGAATTGTCTGACCTGATATTATTATATCCGGTTCGGAGACATTTATCTTCTTGGAGAAAATCGATACCTGGGTTTTTGTGCCATTGAATTCAACCTGTTCACTTCCACTCCAATTCGAAATAACTTCTAGATCCTGATTAATATAAGCATACTCCTGCTGCCGGTGAAGATGTTCCTCCGTAGCCGATGTCCTGGAATTCAAATGGAATGACGAGACAGGTATGCCGTCGTCAGCAAAGCAATATATTTTATTCCAGGTTTTTTCCAAGTCGTTGATATGCAATGAAAAGAGGGTTGGAGACAATATAGATCCCTTGGGAGCAGCAGCGTTGATGGTGAAACTATTCGAGAGATATCCATCGACAGCCACTTGAAGGGAAAGTTCTTTCAGGAAACTGGAGGTCCATACACAAAAATGATCCGATAAGCCATAGCATCGAAGTATGGCCAACAAACCCTCATGCCACATATGGTCAAAGGCTTCAGAAATATTAAGCGCAACAGCTCCAGACTATCCATGTTTCTCGATTGCGTTATTCCAAATATGGGTGACATACGATATAAGGTCGCCTGTTGAGATCTTTATTTCCGAAAGCCATATTGATGGTCTTTCAAGATTATCAGATGAATATATGGCATCTCGCGGGAATCAAATCAAGCAGTAAAAAAATAACGGCATGGAAGTGAGAGATATATTTAGTTACCCTTGATTTTGTTCAATAGTCTCATCCAGAGAATGCAATTTACTTCAAAGTGCTAAAATGTTTTCCGACTACGTAGAAGCATTGTCCTGTTTATTGTTTGAATAAGCTCGAAAAAAGATTAAAACTCATAAAAGCGGAAGAAGTCACCCATTTTCCCAAGTGCAAAACGCACCCGTTCCTTCTCTTATGACAAATAAATTCCATTCCGAACAATAATCTCTTTCCACTGAACGGTCTCGCAGCATTCGAATCATGAAATAGTCCAATCATTGAAGATAAAATACGGCGAAACTGTATAATTTTTCCAAACATCACCGATCTGAGTAAAAATGAGGATTCAGGTTTTCACTTACCCTCTACTTCAAAGTTGACCGTCTACCGGGAGTTGCTTTTACCCTGGGAGTGAAAATAGTAGACTGCAATTTTTTTTGTTTTTTCCGACAGTTAAAGTAGAAGGGTCAATTTTCCAAGCAAGAAATGCACTTTTTCTTATGGTTTTTCGCGAATAACTCATAAAGTTAGTAATTTATCAAAAAAAGAATTCTTTGTGGAAATGTAGCTTATAAAACAAATAAAAAGTTGGGTGGGTTTATAGCGTCTGTAGACCCAATATAAATGAAGCAATGTTGTTTCTTACTGGTCAAACACCAAAATTGAAAGTTAATTTTTTTTTTTTCATAAAAGGCTCTGGAGCAAGTTATGACGTAAATGATGTTTTCAAGGCCGCAAAATATGTGCAAATGGCCCAACTGAAAATAATAGCTTACTTGTTCGACTGATGACTTATTTATTTTGTGGAAATTCATATTGAATATATAATGAAGAAAATTACTTTTGCCTGATTTCTACTAGGTTTTTTCAGTTTATTTGAGAATGGTTCAACAAATCGAAACCGGTCGTAACAATATAGAAAATTTAGTAAAAATCAGACAAAAGTTATTTTATTCATCCTATATATAACTCGCTTAGTTTTGATGCTAGTAACTTTTGCAGTAAATGAAAATAAAGGATTTTTCAAGTACTTCAAAGAATGTGTTGCATTGTTGTATTGTTTACTTCACCTTGAAACTTTCAATTTTGGCATTGACAATTAAAAACCAAATTTCAACAAGTTATTAAGAATAAAAGCTCTTGGATAGTCAGCCTAGTCATCGCAGTTTGATATGCGCAGGATATGGATTTGCTTAAGTTTCAAGGAACTAGAGAAATCAAATCCGTCCACCGCCAAAACAACTATCCCGCCTCCTGAATCCAAAAATCTATTCAATGATAAGCATGAAAAAGTATGTATAGGAAAAGTAGAAATCAGAAAAAACTTATTTTCTTTATCATATCAAAGTGAGATATAACATATATGACTCGCTTACTGTTGATGGTAGTATCTTTTGTGGTAAATAAAAATAAATTATTTTTCAAGTACTTCAAAAAAGAACCGTGAGTTTTCCTCGAAAATGCATTTTTTTTTTGTTATTTCACCTTGAAACTTTCAATTTGAGCATTGACGAATGAAAACTAACTTTCAACAAGTTATTTGTCCCGGTGCTGTTTGACGAAATTATAAGTGAAAAAGGTCATTTACTGGACTACAAGGCAGACTCATTTATTCAAATTGAGTCGTTCCTTCGAAAGCGAAAGTTTTAGTATAGAGCAGAAGATAAATAGCTCGCGATGATGAAGGACGAAAGGTTTTGATGGAGATGCTCCCGACAGCGGAGAGATTAATCTGTTCTAAAAGCGTTTATCGATCCGTTTGGGGCAAAAAATACCGTTTCGAAATTTAAATAATAATTCAAGAGCGTCGCAGGCAATTTTCTTTTCTCCAGACAACTTATTCATCGTACAAGTAAGTGTATGTGTGTGCCAGACACCATTTTTCACGGTAAGCAAATGGCAGGAACATTAAAACTGACCGTATCCACGTGAAAATGGCTACACATGCTTTGGTCAATTTCAGGTGTTTGATTTTTTCTGTTTAAAATATATTTTTCCATTAATCAGTTGTTGCCCCCATACGAACGACAACTCTCAGAAGTTGAGAAACTTGTGCGAGCTAAGGACTAACGAGGTCTTACCTTTTAATGTGTGATTCCTGACTCGGTTGCAGAATCATTCCAGCTTTAACCAGATAAATTATCTCGAGAAAAATATCTGGTCGAGGCGGGAATCGAACCCACGGTCTTTCGATCGTGAGTGGGGTGCACTACCACCGCGGCCAATTCCACTATAACTTTTTAAAAAGCATCAATTATTCCACCGTTTCCTGTTGGTTAACTAGGCAATAATCCCATAACTCACACCTTCGAAACAATCAGGCCAGACTAGATTCATAAGTCACTACTTTCAAAGCCAATAACAAATGAGCAAAATCATAACTGTTCAGTTGTCTTTCAATTATTTTCAATCGCAAGTGAGCCTTGGAAATTTATTTATTTCACAATATGTTTGAAATATAAAGTGAAAACTCGAAAATTGTAAACGACTGTGCTCCACTATAATTTTGTAATATGGCGAAGACTTTGTAGTCCATTGAAATGTTACGATTTAAGGACCGAATATTGAATTTTTTAGAGGACGCAATTTTATTTTTGGAACATGTGTGGGGGTCAATAGAAGCTTAACCTCAAGTTTGTGGGGTCGCCACCCTTGTCCACCGGCGCCATATTGGAAAAAGGGGTGAAAACACTTTTTTCGCGATATCTCGGAAACTATGCGTCTTAATAAAAATTTGTGAGGTCATAATTTGAAGCAAATTGTTTTGCCTACAAATATGTTTATATAACTTTCTGCCCTAAATTGAAAATTAAAGAAGTTATGAGCAAAAAAGTGACAAAATTTTTATAACAATTTTCCTTTTTTGCTCCTTTTTTTATACATTTCATAAAAAAAATACCTGAGACCAATCTTGTAGATGATCTTTTGAGAAAAATGTTTACCTATAATTTTTTTCAATTTCATTCATTGAAAACGTTACAGCGCTCCAAAGTTGATCGGGTTCGTCAATGCTCATGAGAATCCAGTCGAAACGAAATACCTACCTTATTTTTGAATTTTTTTGTTTATTGTAAATATATTCTTACAAAATTTTTGTTGAATTCCTACAACTTTACTTATTTATTCCTAACTCTTTTCCCTACCACCTATGAGGTAGGCGCGTTTTTTTACGTGGTATCTCCAGTAGGCCTACTTCACGGACATCTTGCTTATAAGGTAATCCTAGACATCATATCACATCCGAAAATTGAATTGTGTTCTCTAAAAAATGCAAAGTAGCTGAAAACCCAAATAGTTTGTGTCAAATTAGTAAAATAAATCTTCATGTAGTAGTTGGTAGAGACTTTACCAAAGATATAAATTCAAAGCTCACTGACGGACGACTGTTTTTTTTTTATATTTCGACCACCCTACTTTCAAAATATCCGAAATTAAATACAATAATAGAAAGAATGTTTGTAATGAAATTCACTGATATTACTCTCATTCAGGTTATCCTTCACAAATCGGACTTATTTTGAAAGGTTCCTGAGGTTATAGAAATCGTATAGTGTTCTACGTAGACGAAAATGTCATTTTTACCCGAATTACGACACTCCATTTTTCGAGTAATGCTCAGATTTCTCGCTGGAGAATAATAAACTACAGTATTATGGTCATATAGGTCATATACCAAGTGTAAATGAAGTTGATATTAATAATCCTGTGATAATGGAAACCATTATTTTTTGTGTTCCTACAATTAAATACAGAACAATGCGTTTATTGTTTGCAGTTGTTTGTAAGACTCTAGGTAGGACTAAGTGTCAAAAATGTGAGCTAGTCAAAAGTCTTGCATCGGTCAACTAGGCAGGAGCATCCCTTATCTCAAGGGTTCCCAACTTAGTCGTTTTGCCCCCAAAATAACCCCCAACCAAAGTATCGAAGCAATATTAGATTCTTGGTATTTTTCAAAAAGGCATTGATATACAATATAAAGAGGGTTAGAGAGAATATGGATCCATTGAAATCCAATCGTTGATGATATCCATCGACAGCCACTTGCAGGGAACGCTTTCAGGAAGCTGAAAAGCGCAACAGCTCTTGACTCTATATTTCTCGATTGCATTATTTCAAATATGGATGACATACGATAGAAGGTCGCCTGTTGAGCTGTTTGTTTCCGAAAGCCATATTAATGGCTCAAGATGATGGAGCCTTCCAAATATTTAAGGATATGGTGGTTTACAGCTTTCTCAATGATTTTTTATGCCACTGAGAACAAAGCGACTGGTCTATAGATATTTAAAAAAAATTTTTTGCCCTTTTTGAAAATAGTCCGAACGCGAGCAATCTTCCAAATTTAACATGCCATGCCATAATTTTATCAAAATAAAGATACGCCACTATTCTTTTTCCAAATGAAAACATTTTTGTGGTTACTCTTTATATACTCAAAAAAAATGGTATCCTGCCTTTTTGAGGTTGAAGTTTGACGATAGTCGTGTCACGAAGTACTGAATTTTTTGGAGACTCTGGACATCCCTACATTTTGTTTTATGAGAGAGAGGACATTGGCAGATCAAGATCTTCAGATGATGAGGTGCTGCAGGTTTTTCCGGATTTTCCTGCAGCTGAAAAAGCAAATGCGCCACTGGAATCAATGAAGTCGACCCGAACACAAATTAATTTCCATTGTTTCATAATTTCATGATTTGTATTACTTTTTTATTTAGAAAATATATGTACATTCGAACAGTTTACTATTTCAATACTTTCCATGTAATCGAAAGTTTCTTTACTTCCTAGCTGAATAGTGTTGATATTGAAATCAGCATTATCATTCACAAATTGAACGAAAACTTCAGGTTTTATTACTGGTGGACTTGCGAAAGTTGCTGAAGCTTCACATAATGTTGTCTCCTTATATGAAGCCTAAGGAGTTACATAAATTCATAACTTTTTCGGAGCCGAATTTTCTATAGAATATACAGCCAAAGTATAATTGAATTGTGATGAAAATGACTCAATCAATGAATCAATCTCCTGAAGCATTTGGTCACTTAGTGAATGATTTTTTATCATACATTTGACTTTTTATGTATCTTCGGGTAATTTCGTTGACCGCTTCTAATATTCGAAGTTCTGTCAATATATTCTGTCGAATTTTTTGTCAATATAGGTTTATTCAAATGAGAATGTCAGCACATTATCTTTTCCTTTCTACAAAAACCAAGGTTTGCTGTGAAGTTTTTTATAAGTTTAAATATAGCGATATTTTGGGAAAAATTTAAATCATCATTGGACTGAGACCCTCTCAAATGGTGGTATACCAAATAAATAATTATGTGGTCAAATCAACATTCACTTTGCATCATGATAGAATGTTGACTGCACACCCATTAAACGGTTTTTAAATCTTGGTGAGTTGGCCTTGAAATATCGTGCGGATATGCAAAATCGCACTATTTTCAGTTGGTACTGAAAACAAAAGACTATTGTTGATTGTCATTGCTACTGTCAAAAACTGTATTGATACAGTAACGTCCGATCATGCCCGATTAGTAGGAAAAATATTTTGTAAAGCAGCAGAAATCAGAAATTTATCGTGGAAGAACTTAGTATGCGAGATAAAGTCGAACTTGTGCGCACTGTCGAAGATAACAGTTTTTAGGCAAGAGAAGCTGCCAGAGAATTTCATAACAGAAATCCTGATAAACTTACAATGTACAGCAGTACGGTATTCATTCTGTTTTTAACGAAACAAGTTATGTATCGAAGCATATGCTCAATAACAGAAACAATCCACATCGTGAGAATAGAGATGGTGTGCGAATATCGCAATATTTCCATAATAATCCTCATTAAAGCTTGCGAATAGTTAGGTTGAACTCAAATGTCTCCAAAGAAGATATCAAGAGATGCCTTGTGTAAAATAAAATCAAACCATTCAATCCAAAAATTTTACACACTCTGGAACCGGGTGATGAATGAAAAAGATTAGTATTATGTTTGTGGGCTCAAAGAGAATATTCAAATGATTTTTCAGTCTTCTTCAAAACAATTTCGTTCGGTGATGGATCTACGTTCACTACATAAAGAGTAATCTCGTCGCAACATCCGGAGAATTCTAATTGGGTTATAAACGCAAAAAGGCA
>WOGP01008332.1:0-11272 GCA_015342065.1 Leptinotarsa undecemlineata
AAAAGTCCAAGAAAGTGTATAAAGAAAATAATTGAATGCGTCATTTAGTGCCATATAACAAATAAGAGTCCAGTCTTCGTGGAGTAATGATTGTTTTCTGATAGGCGTCAGTCCATTCAACCTACTGTGTAGGTTGAACATTTAAACTTGAACGTTCAAAGTTCATTTCTTTAGATTTGTTTACTGCCAGTCTTCAAGCATAGCCCACTGACTAATAAGAAAATCGCAGTTTACTATCGAATTTCATTTCTAGCTAAGTTTAGAAAACGTTGGATATATTGATGTTGCGTCTCTGTAAATTGAGCCAATTGATGAGATTGATATCTTTGTTAAGATGGGAGATATGTAAACTTGCATGTCAGCAGCATGATTAATTCCAGTGCGTTACTTAAATGGCAAAGACGTAGATAAATACAGGAGTCCAAGGAAAACCATACAAGTTCTTAAACTACATATATTATTGAGTATTCTAGAATTAGGTGCATACAGTGAGCTCCATATGTACCGGATACATTCATTTTCTATTATTAGCCATTTTTAAGGAAAACCCTGAAACACATCGAATTATATATTCAAAAAGACACTCTGTGATATAAAAAATCCCGTCTCCTTCATCCCTCTCAACGTGACAGCAATACACCCCCAATTTTTTTAAGGGTATTTTTGAAGGGTATTCAATTTTCTGTACAACCATATCTTTATTTAGCGGCAGCTCGCGCATGCCGTAACAGCCGCGCGGAACCCTATTTTCAACGTCAAATTAAATTTATAAATAATGGAGATAGAGTTTTGGGAGTCAGGACTTTTCCATCGGAAATTTCCACCTCTTTAACGAGTTTTTTTCAAAATTGGTTGGATATTAATATTTTTTGAGTTATTCACGAAAAACTAAATACCATTTTTTTTAATCTTATTTTGTTAATAACAATTGCAATTTTTTATCTGCACCAAAATCCTTCAAAAATTTTTTTCTAGAGGTGATTTCGAATCGAATGAGCTATCGCTCATATTTTTAGGACTTTTTTCATGTTTTTGAACTTGTTGATCAGACTAAGATGGAGATGCCGTTATTCCAGATGGAATAGTCTTATTGCCATTTGATGAAGGAGGATAGAACGCAAAAAGCTCGGGGGACGAAGAACGATTATGTAGAGCTCAATTGAATGCTGAGAATATACCCTAAAAATATTGAGAATTATGCTCATAGCTTAATATACTACTAAAACTCCATCCGGAGTCAGAAATACCGAAGAAGATTCAGCCCTCAAAAACTACTTGGTCATGTTGAAAAAAACAAAATAATAAACCGGAAACATTCGAATGACAGGGCTGTTGTGATTTTCCGAAAAGCGAGCAGAAGCCTCAGAATTTCCTTTTTCCAATTCTATTGACATTGAAGCTTTCAAGTCATCCCATGCATTTCTGGTAACTGGGAAAAGTGCCCGTTTTGGGATTTATTCCACAACACAGGTTCCACTTTTACCTTTTACTTGAAGTCATCGTTCAGAGTTCTTTGAATTATTCATAACAGCAGGAATTCTTGAAAACTTGGTTAAATATACCTATTTGTATGGCGTCATAACACATAAGGCTGATTTTGAGTTGGATTTGAATGACATGTGTCTATTGGAATATGTTTGTTATGTTTTCCTTACTCGTCGACGAATGTTCTGGAAATACATAATCTCGTTACAAATTCCATGCGGAGAAAACGTTTCGAAATACTATTTAAGAATCTCCACAGAACAGATAATGTTATACATTCAGAACCAATTCTTCTTGATAATTTATTTGAACGTGAATGATTCAATTTTAAATTTATTTTCTCTACGAACTAAACCGACGTTTATGTCAATCACACTAGGGTGAAAATAATTAACTGCTCAAGAGAATAAATATCTTATTTTTTAGATATTCTAAGCCTTCAGAACACACGCACTTCAAAATCAGTATTTATATCTCAAGTCAAGGGTATATTGACTTTATTTCTCACTGTAACAAATAAATAAAACTGACCTAGAGGTGATTTTCAGAACCTAACACAAATCTTGCCACTTCCCATATATAGTCACTTAAAAAAAATTAATCATCGTGAGTTACGTGTAATATACCTCGTATAAGTGAAATTCATTAGGGACTTCGAATTCACTAAAACAAAATTATATTCCAACCCTAGAAGTTGGAATAAAAAGAAATAGACATCAGCCTAAATTCTAATGAAGCGATAAAAATTGCACTCCGTAGTTCTCTTGAAGCTTCATCCGTTTCCAAATGGTTATTTATTAGTGACTCTAATTACACCGAATTGAATCCTTCGGAAAATCCTTCGCATTTATTAAAATACATGTTAAACCAGAACACGAAAAGAGAGAGTCAAAGGAAGGCAAGCACCATACGGGGTCACTAAAAAATCTGGAGAAGGATGTGTATGTAACGCAAAAAGTTTTGCTTGAAACGTTCAAATTTAATTTGGGTCGTATTCAGAATATTTTCACAGAATGAAAAACCTACAAACCTCAGTCACATTGACAGTTTGTGTTAAACTGCGCCATTTCCACCAATCCTTACTTTATCATTGAAACATATTCAGCTTTGGTAAAGCACATAATTTGACTGTTCAATTACGTTTATACGTATTACTGCCTTTCATAAAAAATCATATATCTGTTATTACAAAAGCTCATCCAATTACTGATGATAATAAAGTGAGGAGACGCATGCAGACGGCTATGAGGGACTGAATATAAGTCTAACGAAATCGATAGTAGTAGCATTCAACAAGAGGACCAATATAGAGGGTCTAGGACCTATCAAACTTTGAGGTGAAGAGATAAATATGTCGGAGGTTGTCAAATATCTGGAAGTTGTACTACTTTTCAGGCTGACTTGGAACCAACCCTCAGATAGGACAAAGAAAGGCGGAGAAAGCACTCAATAGTAGTTAAACTTTGGTACTAAATACTCAATGTTAAACTTAGGTGAACATAAACTATTTTGGTTTGGCTAAAGATGAAACAAACTACTGTTAATGAGAAATTAAGTAAGGTGCAAAGATTGAAGAGAAGAAAATCCGGGCTAGTATGCCGTGGTGGTATGGAAACTGAAGTACCAAACGTTTCGTCTGCTACTGCGGTAGAGATTATCAGTGGTATGTGCGTTTACTGCGAAGATGAAAGTTACATCTTGAAACGATCGTTCGATAGTGAGATGTGTTTGGGAATAAAGAGAGCAATGAAAGCCTCCCAACAACAGCATTGGATACACTCCTAAATCTTACCCACTTAATATTTAGTAATAATGGAGGAGGAGAGGGTAGGCCAATTTAGACTGGAAACTTCACCGAGCTTTGAGGAATCGGCAAATTTCAGTTCGCGGACCATATACAGCGAAGTACACATTTTATAAGTATATATAAGTGTTTAACTAGCATATCTCCAGATCTTCTCCCTCAATAATTTTGCGATCTTTGTCTAAAGGTTTCGCAAGGAACTGTCTACCAATTGAGAGAGCTCGTGTAAGTGAATCCCAAGTAGGTAACCGAATTTTGAAGCGGGTGGGTTATGGTGTTTGGATATCTGAACAGGTCAGTTCCTGTTTTTGGTTGACTTGAGTTTGATGCTGAACCAGTGAGCGAGTGTAAAGGATAATGTTGTCGGTAT
Organism: Leptinotarsa undecemlineata; assembly: GCA_015342065.1. Taxonomy (NCBI): domain Eukaryota; kingdom Metazoa; phylum Arthropoda; class Insecta; order Coleoptera; family Chrysomelidae; genus Leptinotarsa; species Leptinotarsa undecemlineata. The sequence continues at coordinate 3,660 of WOGP01008332.1, forward strand.
ATTGGACAATGTTTTGTAAGGTGAGCGCATCCCCTCTTATCATCTCGGTCGTGGGGGTTTAGAAAGAGGAATAAGAGTTACCGACTTCGACTCAAATTTGTCGGTTGGTTTGGTAGAAGACAATCAGTCTGACAAAATGGAGTGGAATAGTAATGAACATAACAAAATATTATTGAACAATTCCACAAAAACACTACTTCTACACATCAGAATAAATAATAATGAACAAGATATATTTATTATAATAATAAATAAATAACATATTTCAGTTTTATGTAAAAGTGATTATGGATTTTGTTTTTCACGTCACCTCGTAGCTAGTTGGTAATGGTTAGAGATGTGCAATGGACTTTATTTTCCTTTATTTGAATGAATGCTATTATTTTTTTTTACCGAAGTATGCGCTGGTCATGCCTTGGGTTCGAGAATAATGTGCTCTGAGCAAGCACAGTGAGCCAATAATGACAGCCGTCTATAATTATTATAATTATCGTTTCCAATATGGCTACACATTTTTGAGTTTTCTCAAAAAATGAAATATAATTTTTTCTACAACTTTTATATTATGTGTTTTAAAATTCTGGAGAAAAAAATTCTTTCTCAATTTTTCACACTTTTTAGCCACCCCATAGAACTAATTTTCAATAATCCATAATAGAATTTAATGAAGGCATATAACCGTAAACAAATACCATTACATGGATTCACAAGACGAGCTCTTTGATGTTCAATCGTTCGACTTACGATTAGCAATTAATCTCAACAGGTTTCGTTATTAGATGAAGGAGGAATAACATATTGTAGGTTTACCTCCCATCTATCCCATGTCACACCTGGTAATTAACAATATCTAATTATGTATTATCCAGTGGATTATCGACTCAAATATTTATGATGCTAATATACATTCCAAAAATAGTCTAGTGACTATATTATACAGGGTGTTTATCAAACATGCAGCAAAAACTTAAGGGACTATTCCTTGGCCTATTCTAAGGATATTTTTCCTTTGATGATTTTTGATAGAGCGGTTTGTTTCGAAAATACGGGGCGAAAAAGAATTTCGACAATAAAAATTTTGGTAATTTTTAAAATGTAGCCGAAATAAAAGTATAGCGTACCACACCGGACCTACCAAATAAAAAAAATAACAATTCCGTTGGTACCTATCAATAACATTCCGGTTACTACAAAGGGCTGCAGACATTCAATTTGCTGGGAGTAACGCAATCAGAAACAATCCTGGTGTTATTGAAAGAGTTCGGGAGTCGATGAGGAGAAGATTGGATTCTTGCATCCGAGCCGTAGGTGGTCATTTTCAACAGTTCTTATAGAAACATTACTTGTAATTTTGGTAATGAATGCGGCAAAAAAGTGAAGTGGGTTCGAAGAAGCTCTATCAACTCGACGAAAAGACTCGAAAAATCTGTTTAAATCTGTTTTTCCGTTAATCAGATATCGCCTCCATACGAACGACATTTCTCAAGAAGTTGAGAAACTTGTGCGAGCTAAGGAGTAATGAGGTCTTACCTTTTAACGTGTGATCCCTAACATATTGAGTTTGAATCCCATAAATTCACCAAGAGTTTGAATAACCTCCACTGCAGGAATCGGAGCATTTATTTTGAAGACTGCTGCCCAAACGACTGATGAACTTGGTTTAATTTTCGACAATGAACGAAGTTATCATAACTCTGTATCCGAGTTGGATCCCGTTCAGCAAAAGGTCCACATCAAAGCCGGGGAAATAACCTTTTTCCTGCGGTTACACAGGGATAAGCCGAAGCACGGGTTCTTCAACAAGTCTGAACTCGGAAATTCAGGGGTTCATTATGGCCTGTCAGAATGATGTCTTTGGCAGTGATATTCATTTTCCTGCGGTTACAGAGGGATAAGCTGATGCATGGGGTCTTCTTCAGAAATATTGAAGATCAGCTGAATTTTGCTTTCCTCAGGTTAAGTGCTGAAGTCGGAAATTGAGGGTGGCCTGCCAGGATGATGTACTTGTCTACAGTGGCCACGTGATGAGTATAAATATTTCTGGCACCAGGCAAAATGTTCATTTTACTACTACTCATTTTACATCCTCAGGCAAAAACAAACATCAAAATAATACTATAATCGTCGTGGATGGATGAGACGAGAAGAAGAGGAAAACGGATGAAATACCGAGATTTTATCTTCGAACTCTCCGAATTCCATAAATGCTATTCACCACTGTGCCAAAATTGTTGTTCTGATACTCGGAGGCCTTGGTGGAACAAATGCAGACTGCTGTCATTCTCAACTCATTGCATCTACCAAGAAGGTAAGATTCTCAGACCCAATAATCATTCACCCAAGCGTGGGGACTAGTCATTGATTATTATTGATGCCGGTGCGCCCTCCTGTGTATAGGAGCTTCAGGGAAAGAGCCCGCATGACGCAACTTTTCTGGTGAAAATAATGATGATAATACTAAGGCAGAAATCTTGGCCGAACAAATGCAGAAGGCTGTCCTTCTTGGCGCATGATTCTCGAAACAATGATCACTTACCCCACGGTGTGGGGAGTAGTCCTTGACTGCTGATGCAGCTCGCCCTCCCGAATGTGATGGGGCTTCGGAGACAGGGCCCGACTAACCTAACTTTCGGAAAACGATAATTATGATAATAAAAATAATAATACGTCTTCACTTTCTATACAAATAGAAATAATCATTATATGAGATAGCTCCGAAGATAAGATGGTGTTGTACAAACAAGGTTATAATAATAATAATAATTCCGTCTAGCGAAACAATTTTGGTGTATTGTACGTAGTGTAGCGTTACAGCCTCGACCAATTCTAGCAGGTGCGCAGTGCTTGCATAGCAGGAGGGAAATCAAAAAAGCATCGGCCCAATGCCGCATATAGTTCTCTCAATCAAGCCAAATAATAAAACGTATGAGATAATAAGTCGAATAAATCTGTCGCCCTCCTACGAAAGACAACCGTCAAAAGTCGAAACTACTGGGAGCTAAGTATTAACAAGGTCTTTTTAACATGCGATTCGTAGAACGGGTTGGACGATGAGCAACGAAAATCGATCGTTTGAGGTTACACTTCACCCATTTGTCGTCATAAAGTTTTTTTCAATTAATGTTAATACAAATTAGATTACCTTTATCTCTTGTGATGAATAAAGTCGATTATTATTATTATAGGTCTTGAAACACTCATTCCAACTCAATCGGCTACCATTCCATTGCTACTCTGCCGAATTATAGACAGTTGATGAATTGCATTTTTATTAATGTTCGATATATATTGCTGTACAGGAAGATGAATTTATAACGTCAAAGTTATGTATTAGTTAAAATGTTATGATAACTGTTTGGAAATTTATTTGACAATTCTTACATTTATTACGAGTACTAATTACTTTTCATATTTTATTTAAGTACTTCCAAGCATTCAAGAGCATAAGGAATTACATTCCTTCCAGGGACCCTAAGATCCACACGTCTTTATTATATTTCCAAATGAAAGTATTTTATACTCTCTCAACATAAACAACTATTCTCAATCTTAACCAATATCGTATACAAAAATATACATAGTTATCTGTGATTTGATGTTTTCTGAATCTAAGGGCTGTCGAATTCAATCAGAGTTATGATTCTTTATGGCAGATAACATGTGTCGCGCTAATCGAATGGAGCATTATTGGGAAATAATTTTTCTGGCGCCGTGACCTCATCATGATTATATTTCAGCCGCTTATTGCTAATGAAGCAAGCAATAAACGATGTAGAGGTGAAGGATTTGAGCATTGGCGTTCCGGTTCCGAATTCCATCCAGGAATAGAAAATAAAACATGTGAATAATGTGAAACATGTGAATAATGGAAATGAATATAAATGGATTAAGAAATACACAAAATAAAGGCAAGGAAGATCTGGTAACTACTTGATAATAAAGTATGTATTATGAATTTGAGAAAGAATTATGGGAGATTTGAAATTCAAACTTGCATTACTCAGCAATGTTTGCTGCAGGCAAAATAGTTATATTAGTACCTAGAGTTATAAAGTAGATGTAGAATTAGTAGTAGGCATCTATTAGTAACTATGAAGCATACTAGCCCGTTATAGCAAAATTCAATTTGATTTAAAGAACACTTTCATTCCATAATGATTAACCTTAAATTGTTTTTTAGGAAAATGCTGTATTTGTTTGTTGGAGAAACAGATTCTGCTGGCTGTTGAATTTCAAATGTCAAAATGCGGAAAATTTTTAAATTCTTGACGAAATTGCAAAATACAACAAAAAACGCAACTCAAAACTTCTACTACATAGAACAAATTTCTTCTTTCAAATCTCCGAACAACACAACACCTTATGGGATTATTGCGTTAATCCTCCATGGTTTTCGGGATACCTATTCCATAAATCTTGTTTCCTGTACCAGTTTGTACAAGACAGGCCCCTTGATGGATGTTTGTCATATTTTACTGAACATATTTTGAGTTGTCCATAAACTATTTGATTCAATACCCCACTTTCACATACAAAATTACAAAATTTCTCTGTCCCTTCGTTAAACTGCCGGTAGCTAAGGGCTCCGGAATACTGCCTTATATTTCAATTAAGAATCTCCTGTAACTGTTATGAGCCGATCCCTTTTTTGTTGCAGTTCTTCAGATCTCTTTTTAGACGATTTCCTTAAGAAAAGTTTTTCAGTGCGTGTTCCTGGGTATATGTTTCTTAAAAACCAACTTTCCAACCTGGTTCCGTACCAAAGATTTTGTTATCCCACAGCTGCTATGGAGTTTAATATCCGATTTTAGAATAGTCATCAGGTTTTTCAATGCTAGTGACAACTGGTTCTACAGAGTGAATTATTTCCTGTCAGCCAATTTCCTCAGTTGTTCACGGCACTACCATACCAATCTTGATATCACTTACGGATTCATCAGTAACCTGCTATTTGGTTCCAGATCCATCTGTATGCTATGTGTTTCTGCCCGATCCCTTGTAACTCAGTGAAATTATTTACAGATTGAATTGGCACATTATTGCTTCCACAATATGTTATCTCATGGATTTTTTCAAAATGATGTAGAGACAATACATAATGTTTGGTTTCAGCACCCACATCTTTCCGTTAGTGCTAGCATCAACGCTATCTATGCATCTCTATTGACTCTTTTCGAATGTTGGTTCCAGATCAATTTACAGATTTATTACTTCTTCGACAGATGTATTTCTGCCTCTCGATATTTAAGAGGCTTTAAGCCCTATTGGTTTGGTTTCGATGATCGGTTTTGTTGGTTTTATGTTTAGCCCTTGCTATCTTGTCAGAATGTTGCCTTCTGCATGCATCCCTTCACTTGTTTTATTTGCTCTGGACTGGAACCACTAAATAATCTGCATTGTCCAGTACTTTATGCCCATCATGATCCAATAGACGTAGTAACTCATTCATTAGAAGGTTCCGCAACAATGGGGGCAAAACCTCCCCTAGAGGATTACCCCCTTAATATTCGTGCTAGTACTGTTTCTCCCATATTGATCGTGTAAATCACCTGCAGCTCGTGTGTCAATCCCTCTTCTCCTCATCGCCCAAATGATTGAATAAAGGGACGAATTATCCAGTGCACTCTCGATTTCCAAGGAAGCAATATTCTGTTCTTCCGTTTTCATCGACATACCAAACCCGTAAGCACACTGGTCTCGATGCAGTGGTGTAGTAGCCAGTACTATGTGCGTCAATCTATCAAGTAGTTTTTCAGAAGCCTTGAATGCAAAAGACGTGAGACTGATTTGTCTTAGGACTTTCGCCGAGTCCTGTCCAATTTTCCGAAAAGAAAGGGGCGCTAGTCGGTCTTACACATAAGTTTAACGAATATTTGAGGCAATAGTCAGGGTAATCTCTTTTCAGAACCAATAAAAAGTACGTTTTTACCATTAACAAAGGAGAAAAGAACAGTTTGAAGCTGTTACATGTCTTTACAGCTTATATGTTTATAAAAAACATAGCTTTCCGGACAAAAACTATCGCTTAACTACATGGCTGTACAGTAGGAAATACATTGGAAAAAATCCCATTCACCACCGCAAACTGCTCAGTTATACAGGTTTGAGTCAAATATCAGCAACTCTTTTGGAAGAGAATGAAGCCAGAATGAGGCGTCATGGTGGATGGAAGAGTTCGTCGGTCAATGAAGGCTTTTAGAGGATAGCATATCTTCAAACAATTAGGTTTCATCAATGCTGACATGTAATCTTCTGGACTTGCCATTTTCTCACATAATATTCAGACACTCAGATGAATTAGTAACACCGAATCCATCTAGAAATGACTGTGGAATAACTCAAAAAATATAGCAGCTTCGATCGAAACGATTTTTCCGTTTGCAAAATATGGTTATTATTAGAAATTATAGTGAGATCAAGTAAAACCCAAATTTCACTATGGATGAAATAGTTTCTTTTTTCATCCAAAATTGAATTGCAATTTTCCGAATTTTTTATTTAGATATTAATTGCATCTACTAACTGCATACCAACAGGTATAAACATATATGTGGTACATAACCTATTTTTTGTGTCATCGGCATCAACTGCATTGGTCATTAGCCTCGTGTTCTAGGTAGGCAATGTTGATAACTTTCCGAGCCACTTAGGAAGCATCATGACTATTCACAGTCCGTCAACCATGTAACGTTGCAGAATCATTCCAACATCAACTAGATGGATTATCTCGAGAAAAATACCTGGTCGAGGTTGGGATCGAACTCACAACCTTCCGAGCGTGAGTCGGGCGCGCTACCACTGTGCCAATTCACCACTCATAATCTATTTATATGACTTCCGCAGTTCGACAGTTTATGAATTATGTCACTCACTGAGTTCAAGTATTGCTGTTTTTTTTTAAACTTTTATGATATTTTCAAAACTATCCATTGGGGAAATACTGCCTGTCATATTCAATGGTTTTATAGTAAAGCAGCATTGGGGAAATACTGCCTGTTATATTCAATTGCTTTATAGTAAAGCAGCTGACACAGTAGATCGTAAGGGTAATGAAATCTTCCCTTACAAAGACGTCATTTATGAAATCGACAGACCTCCATTCTCAAAAATCAATGATAAATGAGGCTCCCCAGTGTGGTCGGTTGCAAAGCCTTCTTAGATGGCATCTTCGTAATCTGTTTCAAGGTGATTGACAATGTTTCATGATGAAATTCACTAGTTCGAACTTCCATTGTCTAATATATAAAATGATTTGAAATCCCAGAGACACCTAAAAGAGAAGAATTAAAAATGAATAGCTGAAAATAAAAATTTAATTAAGCAAATAACTTGAAATGAAATAACAGTGAAATAAAATACAAGTAAAAATAGAACAATTGAAGAAAAATTAAATAAAAATAAAAAAATTAAAAAAGAAAATAAAATACAAAGTTATGAGATTCCAAGCCACGTTAGTTCACGACGTTTCGATTCTTGGTATCTACAATCGTCTTCGGGTAATGACTTGACTGATTCTTCCGAGAGATGACTATTTATGGGTCGTTCGAGTACTTTCACTTCACTTTCACTATCCCCGCTTTCCATTTTCCGCTTCACTGGTTTAGTGGGAGATG
>WOGP01008333.1:0-11271 GCA_015342065.1 Leptinotarsa undecemlineata
ATTAATCCCAAAAACTGGTCAATGTTTAAATTAAGCAGTCCATATTAAAACAATTAGCCATGGGATTGGTGGGGGCCATTAATATTCTTGGTTTCCAGATTGAGTACAACACATACCAAACATTCTGAAATTTTGACCAGTCATCACTTCACATAACCAAAGTAAGGGGTCCTTTTTGTCTGTTTACTCAGAAACTGCTTAAGCCACTAGTTGTGACTTTCACTAAAACATTGTGATAAACTTCAACTCATATTTCTTGAAATGCAGAGTAATAAGTATTTTTAGATACTATTTTGACGGAAAATACGTGATACAAAATCTATACTTTATTTATTAACAACTAACTTTTTTTGTTTTTTTTACAATATGTCATTTAGACAGTGAACTCTAAATACATTTCAATAAAGATAAGTAGTAGCATCATATCATATTCATTCCATATCATATTCATGTTTTCTGGTGTTACCGCCTCATTTTGACGTCCACTACGCTCTGCATCGGTGTCTATACAACCACGTTTCAAGTCAGCAAACCAACGTTTAATTGTTTTCGATCCATTGTTTTGAAAATAGCAATAGTAGTGTCACTCTTACCATAAGAACTCACAAACTTATGAGAGAATTTTGAAATTTCAAAAGGTTTCTTTCAAAGGTTAGTACTCACTGAAAAAGCGATGAATGTAATAAGACTGTCGCCGTCTATGTGATAGGCCCGAGACTTTTCAGCGGTAATGATAAAGCATCAAAATTGTGATTATTTTTTAAATTACCATATCACTATTTCTATAAAATAATCACTAAAATGTAAATTCAACACATATTTTATAAATGTGATGAGAGAATTTAATTATTATCAAGCAGTGTATTGTAGAAATTTATATGAAAAGTTTTTTTTACCAAACCAGCCAGGATACTGTAACGAATCTGAAGCCGCCCCTGACCGATATGTCGGCCAGCGAACAAACACATGACATCGCCGCAAAAGGAATGCAGTCGACAACCGCCGATTAAACTCTAGTTGAGTACTGAAACAACTATAGAGTTCTAGAATGATCGTTACCGATATAAAAGGCCGGTTTATCGTCCAGAGAGAGCAGCTGAGTTCAGAAAGTTAATCAAGCGGTTAAACAAGGAATTCAAATAGTGAAACTAAATCAAGCGTTAGTTGCTGAGACTTGTAAATAAATTAGTTTGTAATAGTGAAATATTGTTGGAAATAAATTTGTTTAAGACAGTTAATTCATTAATTTGTTACAATATTATGAGCTTCAGTTATAGTATATCAAGACTTAATTCTGAAAACGTATGTTTGATGTATAATACAGTTTTCGATAAAATCAATTATTACTTGTGGTAAAGAGATCACAAAAATGATTGAAAATAATAATGCTGATACTTTTGAACCTACACTGTCAGTATACTACAATGATTTTTTTATGTTTCCTACGTTTCGCCTTCATAAAACTGAAACAGTTTTTTTTCAGGAATTTCATTCTGATATCACAAAGGAACTCAATATTTCAAAAAATGTTTTTTCAATAGTTGTTTGAAGAATAACAATTAATTCAAAGCGTTTCTTGTAGGTCCAGCGTTACCCCCTCCTCCTCCACCACCTCCAAACATCCCAGCACCTCCATGCATACCTCCGACGATTCCCACTCCTCCACCCCCTCAACAAAAAATAAGGTCACCCCACCCACCTCAAAGTGAAACTGAAACTGTGATAGAGAAATTACCCCAACAAGAAATACCTGTACCGAGAAGCAAAATGAAAACTATCAATTGGAATAAAATTCCCAATAACAAGGTTTGTTGTCAATAATCCAAAAACATCATAAAAATCTATTTTCCAATTATTTTTGCTAGGTTATTGGTAAAAATAACATTTGGACCCAAGTAGCTTTTACTCACCAGAATTCTCCGATGGCGGATATGGACTGGTCTGAAATGGAAGGTCTTTTTTGTCAACAGGCTCCTGCTTCGGCCAATTCTTCGCCAAAGTTAGGTAATAGGGACCCTTCGAATAATTCTGATAAACGAGTGAGAAAAGATAACTCCGAGGTAAGATTTTGTCATTTGAATCGTCAGCGCTAGTGATAATTTTTTTTCACACCACACATTCTTTTTTTAGATCACCCTTTTAGATGGTAAAAGAAGTTTAAACATCAACATATTCCTGAAACAATTCAGGAGGTAAGTATCTGCATTTGTTTCAGTTTCAGTCATTTTTTAAGTGTATGTCAAATGAAAATAATGTTTGGAAAAAACAAGAAAACAACAAAAGATTAGTTTTTCGAAGTGCACTTGTGAATAAAGTTAACAAAGACCACCTAACTTTGCAGAAAAAAAAAGGGAATACAAGTAAAACATGAAGGTCAAGGATGTTAGTTGAAAATGAGTTATAAAGTATCAATAGAGAGAAAATAAGAGATTCGGCAAATTGAAATTTCAAATCGAAGAATGTTCCCAATCATCACTTTCCTACCGGTATTTCCATAAGCAGGTTTTCTACCACTACATCTTCTAGTTGGTAGAAAAATTGGTCTCTTCATTAGTTTTGTTACTGCAAGAGAGTGAGAGCAAGAAGGAGAGGGAACTTATATTTGGAAATATAAGTTTAGGCCTAGAAATATCTTCAAAAATAGGTCAGAAGGCGATATTTATACAGGAGTCAACATGACGTTTTTAAAACAAGTCATACACTACAGAGCCTTTTTGGAAGTCCAAAAAACAAAGTCGAGAATTCGAAAAAGTCTGGAATTTACGAAATTAAATGTAAGGACTACGATGCAAAATATTATGGACAGACAAAAAGATATATTAAAAGATATATATGAAAGATATATAAGAAGATATAAGGAACGCTTAAAATATGGAGGACCTGAAAAATCAGCAGTCGCCCACCATATTTTGCAACAAAACCATTCCATAGACTTTAGTTAACAACATGCATCTAGATGCCTATGAGAGGAAATAGAAATAAGTAAACATTATAATATTTTGAATAACAGTGGTGGACCAATACGTAATAATATACTATCTAGCTTGTCAAAATAATATTTTAATCATTAGATCTACCTGACTGTTACATAAGAACACATTGTAAAATTACTTTTAGATCAATAGATAAGACAATATTGTGAAATTAATTTAAGACACTTGAGATGCAGGAACCTAGAAGAGGTATCTATGGTATAAATAAGGATAACTTTGTAAGTATGTTTAGTTTGATCTTCCGTTTGAAACACGTGTCGAGGTGTTAAAATAATGGTTTGGTGTTGGGAAAAATACTCTACTAATATTCATTACTACACCAAAGGTTCCAAACAATGCATCAGAAAAGCATAAAGTATTGACAAGATACCATTCTACATAGCGAACTGACAAAACATGTAATGTTGGGAAGAGATAAAACATTGCATCAAAAGAAATGATAGATAAGCCTTCGTCAACATGGAATCCAAATACATTAAGATCCTTGAAGTAGAAATACTAATATTGTATTAAGGGATGTATCCTTCCTTTGAATACCACGGGAGCTGGTTTAACTACAGCCATTCTTGATGAGTAAAAAAGATTATCCCTGTCGATAGAAAATTACCTGGACAGGGTTATGACAGGATTATGAATGGAAAAAATTTGTTCTTCAACGACACATCTTGGAAATGAACCTTCGCGTATTTTACGTACCATATTGCGAGAACTCATTAAATTGAGTTGCAAAAGATTCTACAGTTCTGCAGATATAATTTTTATCTGTACAGAACAGAATCAAAATGTAATTTTCTCTTCTTAATCTCATTGTTGACAAGTACTACTCCACCACTTACCATCTTCAATCCTCAAATGTATCAGTGTATCAGCTAAATAAAGTACATGATATCCTCATGAATATTGTTGAAACACCACATCAGGAAGTATGGACAATTTCCTACCAGTTGAAGCTGAAGGGCCAGTCATCTAAATTGGAACATTCTCATTTCTGGCATCTCTTGTAATGTAATAGAACGTTTTGTGAGTCAATGAATGATAAAGGTTTTGAGGATATGTTGGCAGAACCTTGACCAATTTCAGATTATCTTAGTATTTCAGCCGCATTAGAAACAGAGTCAATGCCAAAGCGACTGGGAAAACGAAGACAAGGCTGTTTTCATAGGAAGCAAGAGATTACCATAAAGTACCATAAAGACTCATTGGAAAAAACACACCCATTGTGTTCTTGATAGTCCATGAATCTTCAAAAAACATGAATTCATAACAAGTTCAAAGATATTGATGGTTCCGACTTGGAAGAAAGCGTACCTATTTTGTTCATCACTCTACATTGTTCAAAAAGATACCGGTATCTATGTTTTCAGCTTTTTGAAGCTCCAACTTGTAAAAACTTACATAAGGTCGTGTTTGACACAAGAGAGGTTGGGAGACTGGCAATAATTACAATCGAACATGAGAACATGATTCCGAGCTAAAGTCCGGAAAACAAAAAAGGTGAATTTAAACATTTGTTGCTTACGTTATAAGCACTGTCAATATATTTCATTTATTTTCTGAAATTTTATGAATAAGTGTACATAAAAAATGAATTAATTATCAATTTTGTAGAGTTTCTTTTGTTCCCGTAAGTAAATGATTGTAAAAGCAATCAACTACAGATGGTTATTTGAAATTTCGGATTGAATTAGTCAATAGAGTTGAGACAGATGCGCCACAAAATAGTTCTGGTTATGGCACCTAAATCTTTCGTGCCGACCCTGGCACCATCGTTGATTATGAAGAATTATGTTCTACCATGTTCTAGTAGTAGTATTTTGTTGGCACCCCGATTGAGTCATTTGCGCCTAAAAGTTATTTCGTATTTCTATTTAATTCAATTTGATCGAGCAGAGAGAATGAATACCTTTTGGCGGAAATAACAGATCTGAAATGAGAATTGTGCGAACAAAACACACCTTTGACGAAAAGCAAGTCAACCCAAGTGAAACACTGACCCCTTACAATAGTATCGATCCTAGATCCAGTAAGATAAATTATCCTGGAGGAAATAACTTGAAAAAAATGTATCGCATTTCCAAATATCTTAGAACATTTTTGTTTTGTTGTTGCCAAAGATCTCTATAGAAGTTTTTCAATGAAAACCACTGTCTCTTCACCAATCATTCGTAGAATCAGAACAAGTCGTTTCACAGATTCACTAGGAATATTACAGAAAATTATCAATGTGTGAAGTCTATTAGGTATTTCTTTCAAACATTTACGGGAGACGGAATACTTTAACATCGGCTTCGTTAGTTGTGAAAATTATTCCAGCGTAAACCAGTAATTTAAAAAAATTTCTGTGCTATTTCCCAATACCTATTTGCAATCGATGTATTATTTCAGCTCGAATGAAGCCATTATTCACTTGATTCGAGAAGGAGAACATGACGATATAGGAGCAGAAAAACTAAAAGGTCTTCTGAAACTTCTCCCGGAAGTCGATGAATTAGACATGCTAAAATCTTTCAATGGTGATTTCGATAAACTGGGCAACGCTGAAAAGTTTTTGATCCAACTCACGAACATACCAAAGTGGGTACACTATTCTATTAAATAATGAAGTAAAAACTGTTTTGTTACTAATATCGATTCATTATCTTCCAGTTATAAGTTACGAATTGAAAGTATGTTGCTCAAAGAGGAGTTTGCCGCCAATATGGGTTACTTAGCACCCAGCATAAACTCTATGATAATTGCAGCTCAAGGTAAATTGAAAAAATAATACTCTTTTCCATAATATCATTCGTGAAATTTTCAGATCTGATGACAAACAAACCATTACAAGAGGTTTTGTACATGATAGTTATTGCTGGGAATTTTTTGAACTCGGTGAGTAACTTAAAAAAAAGTGTTATTACTTCAATGTATATTTTTTAAATTCTAGGGTGGTTATGCTGGTAATGCAGCTGGGGTGAAGCTATCTTCCCTGCAGAAAATTACGGAAATTAGGGCTAATAAACCAAATATGAATCTCGTACACTTCGTTGCTTTGGTAAGACATTTTTAGGTGTTTGAATTTTCAAAAATTTGCTTTGGCACCATATTCAATTTGAACTTGTTGAACAAGAATTTCAGGGAAATTGAAATCGAGGCAATCAAACTAGACGGGTTTTTATTTATTATACTTAAATACTTATATATTTTGGGGTATTCTTTTGTGTTGAAATTGTTTGGTTTGCTTTGTATTCTTCAGGGTACCTATCATTTTAGAATGGTTTTATTTAAAAAAGCTGTAAACTAATATTCAACTTCCTATTTTCAGCAAGCTGAGAAGAAAAACAAACATTTACTTTCATTCACTGACAACATAGGAGTATTAGAAGACGCTGCTAAGTGAGTTATTTATTATTATAATGAATTGTTTGAATCAAAACATTTATTTCAGAACAACCGTTGAACAACTCCATAACGAAATCAACGCATTAGATGTAAGGATAAAGAAAGTGAGAAAACAAATTGAACTCCCCACAACTGAGTTAGAGATCAAAACGCAAATGACAGATTTTCTGCAAGTAAGTAAGAATATATTATTTTGAAAATATTTCACAGTATGGTCCCTAATCTTTTTTGTTCTGTTCAGATGGCGGCAAGAGAGGTTGCAAGTCTTCAAAGGAACTTGGGCGAACTAGAACACGTTCGAAGGGAGCTGTCTGATTTCTTCTGCGAAGACATCAACTCTTTCAAACTTGAAGAATGTTTTAGGATATTTCACGGGTTCTACTGTAAATTCAAACAGGCTGTATCTGAAAACGAGAGGAGAAGATTACAAGAAGAACAAGCAAATGAGCGGAGAAGGCAAAGAGAAGAACTGTTGGCGACGAAACGAAAACAAAGTAGTGAATAACTCAAAGTTTCAGCTTTACCAAGCATTACTTCATTTTGTTTTTTCAGTGGGTAGTATGGCTGGATCGCCGGACTCCGATTCGTTCAGCATTGATATGCAAATTTACGATACCAGATCATGTTATCCGATGAAAAAGGGGAGAAAAACTGGAAACGGAAGCGGAATATCGGAGGATGAAGCATCTTTCATGGGTTCACCAACGTTCTCCAGGCACAGACTTGGTTCTTTCAACGGAAATGGGGCGGATACGATCACCAGCGGAAAAGACGAGAAATCACCAGGTGAGCCATAGCCAAACACAGCTCTATTGAACTCGACAGGTGGGAACACAAACAATTATCGGTGATTTTAGTTCAATTTATAATAATAGTAAATGCTTTTATTGAAAGGTTACTCAGTACAAGATATACTAATCTAACCTAACAAATGGCAGAATTCAACATGTGCACATGATAAACCAAGGCAGATATTGCTCTTCCATCCAACCAGTAACAGATTACTCATATTAATACAAAATATTTTGCCATAAAATTTGATGAAAAAAAAAAGAAGAAAAGAACAGAAAAAAAGAGAAGAGCGGATGAAAAGCAGGAAAGAGAGGCAAAAACTAATGAATGAGAATTTGATATTTTGAATGTGAAAAGTCATGTCATAAACATAAAAGAAATTTAATATTGATTAATAAATATTACGTATAGGTATCAACTGTTCAAAGTTTATGAAAAAAGAGAACCGGATTGAAACATATCTCTTTAGATTCTTGTTGAAATCAAGTAGTGGTAGTGATTTCAATTCGATGGGTAGCCGATTATATTTCCTACCGAATTCTTCAATTACTTGTTCCAACCACTACTTGACAGTTTTTTGTTCTGTATAATTTTCATTATAGCTATATCTTCGTTCTGGTGGTTAACATATGCCCCTATTTTTTTTATTTCATCATGTCGATAATATCAGCATTATGTCTTTGCAACATTGATGAAAATATTGAAAATAATTTGAAGATGAAGTAGAAATTTCACAGTAATATGTACCAGGTACCACTCATCACATCACCACTCTCCTCATCAATCTGGAATATCGAATCAGACTGTAATAGAATCGGGGACGAGTCGAATTTATATTATGTACAGTAAGCCCCTCATATGCTTTGAATTCACCTCTCCAGTAGACAACACTAGTCACTATCCTCGTATGACATCACAGTCCGATCATAGCATTTAATCAAGTTACACTGCATCCTTAATGTTTTGTTTTAGACCGATCAATGTCCTAGATTGATGAGGTTGGGTGGTGTAGTAACTGGGTATTTGGTACCTACTTCATTATTTGTTAGATTTTTAGTAAATTATCTGCATCATTAGTATATTTTTGTGCAATAAAACCGTTCAACTTTTTAATACTTATTTTCTAATGCTATCATTACATTATAATTATATATTATTTTCTTTACTGTACAGTTTATACAAATTTTGAAACAACATTGGATTGATTCGCGTTATTGTAGCGACCTATCAACAATGCAGACCAATCAGAAAAATCTATCATAAGTGTAGGCCAATCAGGAGTGAGCATTCTCATGGACGGCCCACACCCATAAATACGAGTGCATACTGAGCTCTCCAGTCAATCGTTTGTCAAACTTCGAGGTACTACCTTCATCTACACCACTGCAATAGTAGCAGATGAAACGATTGATACTACTATTTCCTTTCAAACACGGTCTACCAGCTCGAATTTCATTCTCTTCTTATTCACAACAAAAATATTTCATAATGAATGGGCTCAAAAAAAATTAACTTTATGTCAACAATGAATTTGTTTTATACTCATGATACTACCCAAATAGCATATTTCCTTTCAAACATTATTAGTTAAGAATAATGTTCATTATATTCAAAATATCTTCAAGAGCACAGAAAAAGGTTGAATACTATTCAACTGGGTTTTCGTTTCATTCACCAATATTTTCAGTTTGCGTAGTTTATCTTTATTACTTTCTGGTTTTCTTGGTCTTCTTACTCTAAAGATGATGATGATGAGGTACGAGACGCTTTACTGATATGGATAAACAACATTGCTAGTTTTATGAGAACGACTGTTGTCAATCTCTAAGTAGTGTAACATCGTGAAGCCACGTTTTCACACAAAATACCAAGTAGATAGGTGGGGTTCAAAGAATATTAAAACGTAGAGTTCACATCATGTCATTTTGCAGATATAACACCCAACGGCAGTCTACGCAGGCGCCGAAGTCGGGTGCTCTCTGAAGACGACGAGGGAAATCTAATGGACTTCCTGAGGGCTTCGGATAACAACAGAGAAAGGAAGTCGTGGGGTAGTTTGGGTGAGAAATATATCATATTCATTGTGAACTGGTTTCAAACTAGCAATTTCAGATCGTTCTTGGGCAAGAAAAGCTCGCGGAAGTGGCTCTCGAAAACGCCCCGCCTTACTATCCGCCGATTTTTCTTCGGAAAGAGAAAGACCCTCCTCGCCATCTCCTTTAACAGAGAACAAGCCCATCGTATCGGCACCTGAAGAAGAAACTAAACCCAAAGAGTGGAGGCAGAAAATCGAGTCATGGCTACAAGCCAATGAAAGCGATAACGCTAGCGAAGAACAAAGAAGGCAAGCCAGAAAAGTTACCAACAGGAGGTCGTTCGAAATGGATTCAGGTGAGTTTTTCGAAAAAGTATTGAACAATTTTTTCTAAAATAACTTTTTTTCTAGAGAGTGAACGTAGTAGTACTTTAGATACACTGCCAGAAGGAAAACAGGTACACAGCGGTGGTCAATTGAATCACAGGAAAACATACACATCTTGGAATCCGTCCAGTACTATCGAAAGTACCGATGTCGTCAGTGCCATGGAAGCAGTTGAGGGTACGTATATTTCAATTGATGATCAGAACCATTGAAGATGTATCCAAATTGAAATGATCTACAAATCGAATAATCGCATTCCGAATGAAACACTGAAATTTATAAGGCTTCATAAAATATTTGTCAGCCAATGAGGCAATATTATGTTGCCATGTCCAGTATTTCCAGAATGTGTCCCCTGAACCTGAGAGTGTTCTTCCGATTATGATATTGGTATTGACTATTCAAACCAATTCCCCCCTCCCCCCAAAAGAAAGAAATATCTTCCAATGAGAGATTGATGGCGCATATTCCCCTGAAGTAACTGTTATTTTTAACTGTTTTGGTAGAGACTTTGAACATATTATGTTTATCATTTGCGCGTGTAGCGTTTTTTTTCTACTATCTGGGAGACCTCTGACTTGGCCATTTCTCCCAAATCTCCGAAAAACACTGCAGCCTCATGGGCTTATTGTGATTTCGACTAATCTTTTTTATGAAGTCATTTAAAAAATATTCTTTCCTGTACTAATTTGACCAGGTCCCTTGTATGTATGTCATATTTTTCTGGGCAAAATTGGGATTGTCAAAAAATTGTTTGCCGCCTGTGATCCAGTGCCTCTCATTCGCAAGAAATATGACGAGCTGATCCCTGTTTTGTTGAAGCAGTTATTCAGTTCTCTTCTAAGACGGTCCATTCATAAAATTTTTGCATGTATGTTTCCGGGTCTGATTTGGTACCCTCACAACTGGTTCAAGGCTCATATATTGAGATGATGATCTCTAGCATGATCAATCCATTTCTGTCCGCCAATTTCCTCAATTCATCATGGCATTCCCAGACCGGTCTCGACTCAATACAAAAGAGCCTGATTCCGTTGCTTTTTTGAAGGTATTTCTAGTTTGTTATAGTTTGTTATTTCGTCAGTTCCAGATCTTTATTCCACCAGGAAACATTCCTATTTAATATCTAGTTGATGGTGCGACGTTGTACATTGAGATAACAGCTCCCAATAATCGATCCACTGCTAACTCAAATTCTGTATAATTTCTTATTACAAAACCTATCTGGTCTAAAAATGTTTCCAGATATGCCTTATAGGCTTCCTAGATCCGGAGATTTTGAAAAGACAGAATCGAGGTATAGAAACCCTCCGATTTCAAAGTTCATATGCCAATGATCTGATATGAAAATTATTAGACACATTCCATTTCTTAACAATGTTACGTATAAATGTATTACCTATTGTTAAGTCTATCACTTTCTTCTCGTATTATCGAAGTACCTACCTTCGTTACCTACGTTCAAAATGTCTACTAAACCTTTTTCCATAATAAATTGAAATTAACGCTCACCATTTCCGTTGGTTTGGTGCCATGTATCCCCTATGACAGGTAGTCCGTATTTGCATCACAGCTAATTATGATCTGTAATGTCTGCTCGGCAGGCTCTCACTAACTCGTCCACATCCTGGGTGGTGGCGGTTCTTGATTATCATAAGGACGGTATGCTGATTCAATGGCGAT